>OY986435.1:310433907-310551407 GCA_963920525.1 Dichetophora obliterata
CCTACCTTCTTCCAAAATTTTTATATGGATGTGAACTGTTTTCAAATGGTTCCCAAAATTACTACCTTTTGTAAGACACATTTTCAATTTTATTCTCACTACTTCTATATATCCTTCCACTGGGAAACAGGCAAAAATAATACCGATTCCAAAAACGTTCAATGAATACCGTCCTATAGCCATTTTATCGTATGTATCAAAAGTTCTAGAGCTAATAATTTATAGACAAATGTGTAAGTTCATTTATAGAAATCATTTAATAAACGAATGTCAATCTGGATTCCGAGTTAAGCGAAGCTGTGTTACAGTACTAGTTGATGTTGTTGAAGACCTTAGAGTAGGTATTGATGAGAACAAAATAAACTTTCTAGTGCTCTTAGACCACTCAAAAGCCTTTGATACGGTGGATCATTCTGTGTTGTATAATAAGCTTGTTAATCTGTTTCATTTTTCTGTTTTTCTGTATACATAAATTGCCTGTATACATAAAAGTGTTGAAAAATTGTAATATTCATATGTATGCCGATGATGTCCAATTGTATGTTAGTTGTTCCCGTGAGTCTATCGTCCCTTGTGTTTCGAACCTAAATGATAATCTTCGACGCGTTAACGAATGGGTCACATCAAATGGCCTATTTTTAAATTCCAGAAAAACAAAATGCATTGTCATCTCAAAAAAACCAGTAGACTATTTTCACTTTTCCCAAAAATTAAACTGAACAATTGTGATATTGAATGTGTGGATAGCGTGAAAAACCTAGGTATAATATTTAATAGAACATTGTCGTGGAACACTCATATAGGTAGCACTATCGGTAAAGTGTATGGTATGTTACGTGTTTTATGGACAACTCAATATTTTACGCCCCTTAGAACACGTAACTTACTGGCTAAATCGTATCTTATGCCTACCCTGCTCTATGGATAGAGATCATGTCTCCGTGCATGCAAAACGTTTATCAGAGTCATATTGTCTCTCGAACAAAATAGTTGAACAAAACCCGAAATGAGGTTTTATTATTGTGTTATATATATTAATGGCACACATTATGTTAATATTTTTTCTTATTCTCTTGAGGAACCTTATTTTCTTTGAGATTTTTTTCGCCACGTATGTCATATGACTATGAAAGTTTAGTTTACTGTCGAGTATAACACCCAAATATTTAATTTCATTCACTTTTTCTATGGGTTTTCCATGCGCTATTAAATTAACAATGTCATTACTATTGACCTCCATACATTTATTTTTAATTTGTTAAGTTGAAGCCATACACAGATTGTTTAAATCTTCCATTATACATGCAATGAGTTCACTCAAGTTTTTACCACTTATAAACAATAGGGCATCATCCGCCCTTTTGCACTTTTTTAATACTTTACAGATATCGTTTATGTAAACCAGGAACATTAAGGGGCCTAGAATGGTTCCTTGTGGGACACCGAAGCATGTTTTAATTGCACTCGACGTTACATTATTTATATTTGTCACTTGTGTTCTGTCTGTTAAGTACGATCTGAACCATTCCAGCTCAGAGCCCTTAATACCATATTTTGATAACTTACTGAGAAGTATGTCTCGGTCAATTGTTTCAAAAGCTCTTTGAAAGTCCAAAAATAGTGTTATTATTTTTTTGCCACCATGTCTCTCTTCTTTAAGAGTTGTTATCAGCCAATTTAATGACGTTTCACATGAATGATCATGTCAAAAGCCTAACTGATTTTCTATTAAAATTTTATTATCACACACAAATTTATTTAAATTTAAATTTATTTAATTATTATTTTAATTTAATTTATTTATTTAAATTTAGTAATGGCATCATATTTATGGGTCTAAGTTTTTCACAGTCATTTGTACCGGCTTCTTTAGATATCGGAATAACGGTAGATTTCTTTAGTTTCTTGGAAACTCGCCGCACCGGAAGGACTCTTTAACTATTCGTAGTATTATTGGACCAATTATATCAAAGCAATCCTGTATGATTTTAATATTTACATTAAAAGCTTTTCTTTAATTCATTTTTCCACAAATTGCTTTTAACTCATTTAAATTGATTTCTTTGAATTTAAAAATCATTTGGGATTCAGGAATGTCTACGTTGCACTGATTATTTGCCGAAGGTATTGAGTTACTTATTACATTAATACTTTCTATAAAGTGAGCAATGAGCTTATTTGCAATGACAGTATTATCTGTTTCCAAACTATCACCGAATCGAACTTCACTGATTTTTGCATTTTCCTTTTTTAAAACAAATTTCTTTATTGTTTTCCACATATCTTTTTGATTGGAACATGATTCAATTTTGTTACACGTATAATTACTTTTAGCAAGGTTAATCTTATTTTTATATGTGTTGCGATGGTTTTTGTAAGCATGCCAGTTTTTGTTTTTAAACATGTGTGTCAGTGTAATATCACACTCATTTAATTCGCAATTTTGTATTTTTATTTTATTTACAATTTGGTCCTTTACTTCATCATCTTCCAGATTCATAATACATATTTTTTGTTTATATTTGGCAGGCACAACTACATTATATTCATCTTTGAATTTCGATTCAATTTCATTTAGATTTTCGGACGTGGCTTTATCACCACATTTAATTGCTACACAACCATCATTTTTATTCACCAAATTATTAATGTTTATGTTAGTTGGGTCTGTTTTCTCTTTAATTTGTTTTAGGGTTTCATTTGATTATGCTTGTTTTTGGGATCAATAAGAACAGCTGACTCATTATTCTTTAAAATGTCAGAATATAGTCCCCTTTTTTTGTTTTGATCTGCTACGCCATTGCTGTTCTTTTTTATTTTATGTGTAAGTGCACTGATTGACTTAGAAATATTTTTGACATGTGTTGTATATTTGCTGGCCCAAGGTGTTTCCGTTCCTGAGATGTTAAGAGACACAGCATGAACGATTGTGTATACATAGAAGGGCGGTAAAAGTAGGCGTGACAACATTTATGTATATAGTGACCACTACTGGGTTTCATAGCATATAGACACAAAGTTTCATTATAAAACATGCAAAACTCGGTAATTATAATGCTTTCTGGAAAGGGCATAGTTATATTTCGACCACGCCCATTTTAAGCTAAGTTACCGAGAGTAACCATACGAACTAAATTACAAACTTTTTTTCCAATACAGCAAAAATCGTCTAAAATATAGCATTTAAATTAATTTGTGGGCGATTATAAGGGTGTGTCAACTTTTTTTTTTATTTTTATTTATAGTTTTTTTATTACTTGAACTATAAACCTTGATAACAGATGTTGTAATTTTGGTGGCCTTAGGTGTTATCGTTCCTAAGATCTGAAAAGACACTGCACAAACGATTTTGTGTGTAAAGAAGGGGCAGTAAAAGTAGGCGTGGAAACCACTTGGTCTCATAGCACATATCAGTCTCATAGCACTTGGTCTCATAGCACCAAGTTTCAATACAAAAACATGCACAGCTCAGGACTTATCTTTCGTACCTGAAACACACAAAAAGTTTTTAGTCCTAATTTTATTTTTTGGTGAAATGAAAGTGCTGGCTTTGAAAGTGAATAACTCGGTCATGTTACAAAGGATTGCATTTCTTTCTTTTTTTTTTTTTAAATTTTGATAAATTGTCCGTTCAATCTAGTTTCAATCTTTTTAATTTTTCATAATTTTCCAAAAACAACCTTAACGAATTTCTTTACTTCGCAAAAAACTTTGGTAAAAATATTTGTTGTTGAAAAAAAATTCAAAACCAAAAATGGCTTTTTTAATGTTCATTATGCATTAATGTAAGGTTTATTTAAAGTTTCTATCGTAAAAATTTAAAAACGTTTTATACGATCGAAAAATCAAGCCTAACTATCAAAAAAATTTAAGATTTTTTTTGTTTATGTTTATTCATTTTGTATTTTTGTAATTTTGTTTGCCTAAAAAGTAATGGTTAACTGAAAGAATCATGACAATTTCTCAACTCGTTTCTGAGTTATATTCTCAAATACCCCTTTAAACACTGCCACAGCAACAACAGCGCAACCTACCGGGTCAAACTAAATATAAATCATCTACAGACCCAGCCGCACACACACACCAAATATCTTCAAAATCGGTCCAGCTGTTTAGGAGTTCAGTGACAAAGCCATGTACAGAAAAGTTTTATGTATAAAGATATTCCCCGGCAGGCGTTGCCTTTCCACCGCCTTACTGCCATATACGAATTTTCATGCTAATCGGAGAAAAAGATTTTATATTTTCAAAATTTTTAGTATAGTTGCCGAACGTAACTATATAAACTAAATTTCCAAATTTTAGTCTAATACAACCAAAACAGTCCGAAATATATCATTTTTGTTTATTTGTAGGCGGTAAAAGAGGGTATGGCAAAATATTTTTCCCTTAAACCATCTAGAACTCAAAACAAATCGAGTGCCAAAATTTAAGCTTAATTTAGTTTATACCTATCGAACTTTGCTTCACTTCGTGATTATCCCCTGAAAAAGGTGCGTAAACATAGTGAGACCACTCCCATTTTTAGTACAGTGGCTGAAAGTAACCATACTATTTAACCAAATTTTAATCTTAAACAAACAAAAACGTCTGAAATATAGGATTTTCATTGAATTGTGGGCGGTAAAAGGGGGCGTGGCAACCAATTTTTAGTACAGTTTCGTTTTATTGAAGAGGGTGTGTGATATATAAATTTTTGTGGGATTGTTAAGAGTTTTTACAATTTTGATAAAGTCACTTTGTATGGGAGGTAGGCGTGTTTTCACATGATTTGATTGAATTTCATACTTAAGGTCTCTATCCAGCTCTCAAGTAATTACTCAAGAAAAAAGTTACTTAAGTTTCTTGAGTGTAAAAAAGTAGTAGACAAGTAATTTTGACGGCGAGAGTTTTGACAGTTCCAGCATTGTATCACTTTGTATTGAAAATTTAGGCTGATTTGTTTTCATCAAACATTGAAATAAATTTGTTGCAATAAATATTGAAATAATTCATTAAATGAGTAATGGCTGAATTGCAAAGGTAAGTAATAGAGAAAAGCGTTTGTTTACATTTTATTACATTTTGTTTACATGTTGGCAGACCGCTTCTTCCGGACAGCTTTCGACCGCTTCTCGGAAGACATCTGCCCCTCAAAATTGACTGCTTCTTCTTCTCCCTCCGTAGAAATGTTCATGTGCATGTCTAAAATATTCTTTTATTAATTTTAAATCAATTAATCAATGATATCAATAAAATTATTTACCTTTGAATGTTGGTTGCCAAAATTTTACTTGAAGTAATAATATAACTTGCATATATTTCTTGACATTCACAGTGTTACCGTTGTCACTTTTCAATGAAAAAAAAGTAGTAAGAACAGAAAATTTTTCTTACGAGCTGGATTCTCTTTCAAGTAATTTTGACAAGGAAAAATTACTTTTCGATTACTTTTCAGATTTATGTATGAAAATAAGCTTTACTTGAGAGCTGGAAACAGGCCTTTAGAGTGGAAATTAAATATCAAAATTCACATGCAAAATTTCTTGTACATACATTAAGTTTTGCGAAATTTAAAGATATTTTACCCTTTTGGTAAATTCACTTTGTATGGGAGGTAGGCGTGGTTTTCATCCGATTTGGTTAAATTTCGAACTTGATCTTTATTTTTTACAAGCTTAAAAACCTAGTTTCATTACGATAGCTCCAAAATTACGGCTGTAATCGTGTCGACAAATAGACAAACGGACAGAGTTTTTCTTTCTTAATTGGGAAAAAGAAGTCAAAAGTTCCCTCCGTTTTCTAAATGAATTGATAACTATTTTGAGAGTTCAATACCACACTGTTTGCAATATTCCACACGTTTACTCAAAATAACTTTTTTACCTGGTTGACAGTATAAATAACTAAGACAATGCCTGCATTCAGCGGAAGGAACTGTTCCACAACTTTCGGGCTGAATGGTATGTGCTCACAGAATATGTTCCTTAAGCTGTCACAATTAATATAGCGAAAATATTTAATGCTACTTCGCTACCTGAGCGCTTTTTCGGATAGAATGCAGCCAATCTTCCGATTGATTTGATTCAAAATTGATTTTTAACGGAATCGCGCCTCTTTAGGCGGACGAAACAGTTTTTTTTCATTTTTTTAAAAAAAGGATTTTGTGTTCAAAAATTTTCCAAATTTATTTAATTTTATGATCTATTAAATTATTACATGAAGTAAATTGCGAGCTTTAGATCAAGTAAGTTTTTAAGAAGGCAACAACAACTCTGTATAGAGTCAATCACTTAGCTTACTAGACAGGCTGTTTCAAGAGCACGGCCAAATAAGTTTAATTAATGTCAAATAATAATATAAATTTCGATTTCGGTCCCTGCTTTGTCTAGTTTCTTACAATATTTTTTAACTTGTTCGTATTAGAAATGTATATATTTCTAATTAAAAATGGTTTAAAAGTGCAAATTAGACTCCGTTGATTTCGCGCCAGTTTGAATCAACCACATCTGTCAAAACCCAAACACTGCTTCAGGGGCGTCAGGGGCGTGCAGTTGAATACATTTTTGGAGCGCTCTTGTTTTCAGTATGGTGAATCAGATTTAATACCTGTTGGTTAATTTTCTTTGATTTCTGCACAACAATTAGGCAGAAATTACAAAAAAAAATAAGAATTAAAAAATAAATTTAATTATTATAGGTAACAAATTTTAAAAAATTTATATAATTTATAAAATTTAATGTATGCTTTTTTATATAAATAATAATCAAGTAGATAGCTTGTTTCATATATATTTTATTGCTAATCATCTTACTATGTTCGTCACTAATATTATTTTTTGCTTTCGGATGAAATAGGCCTACAGGGGAACCGAGCACCTAAACAAAAAAATCAAAGGTGGTGTGACAATACCATTTAATATTTGGAATAATTCTAGAATAGCGACAACTCTCTTTTTAAATATTTTTTGTGGATTATTGTGATTTCGGCCTTCTAAATCCAAATCTGAAAAAAGGCAAGCCTCCATAGTTGGAAAAATGGCCTAAATCTTGCTGTTTTTTTAGTTTTCCAACAAAACTAAGCTTTATGGGTATCCAAACAAAGGTTATGCGCGTATCTATTCAACGAGGTAAAAAAACAACTGTTTAGTTAACTGTCATATGCTGCTACTGACGCTGTTAAATTAAAAAACAGAAAGAACGAAGCAAATTTAAGTGAGAAACCTTTGCAATTGAATTAAATTTACATAAAAATTATATATAATTATTATTATTTTTTATTATTATTATTTATTTATTATTATTATCACAAAAATTTAGCTTTCTTAAATAACATTATAACATTGTAACAATAATAATAATAATGCCACATTCTATAGGACACAAAGGAACTAGAGACGAATGTGGGTTAGCTTAAACAAATATGATATTTGTGTAAAAAAGCTTAAAATACAAGAAGTACAAGAATTACAAGAAATACATGGGGTCATCACACAGAGTATTGACATTATAAATAAAATAAAATAAAATAATAAAATTTTGTAGCAAGAAAAAACAGACAAAGTTATTTTTGGTTTAATAATATGAAATAAAATTAACGGATAGATAGCAACATGAATACAAATGATTAATTAATTACATCAATAAGCGCATAAATATCTTCATAGGATTTATTAAAAAGCCAAGTTTTCACTTCCCTAAGAAAAACATGTTTATTACGAAGACATCTAACAAAATATGGATTAATTAAATCTAATTTCTGGCGTGTAGAGTAGCAACACTTTCAGAGAAAAATATCGCTTACTAAGGCAGCGCTACCATTACAGTTCACAACAGTTGTGTGAAAATTCGCTGAATGGTCGAATTTTGGGAGCGCTAACTAAAGCTGATCAGGCAGCGGACGCCATTTAATGCTGTTTGGTTAACTGTCATATGCTGCTACTGACGCTGTTAAATTAATAAACACAGAAAGAACGCACCAAATTTAAGTGAGAAACCTTTGCAATTGAATTAATTTACATAAAAATTATATATAATTAAATTGAATCTAACTTCTGACGTGTAGAGTAGCAACACATTTAGAGAAAAACATCGTGAACTAAGGTAGCGCTACCATTACAGTTCACAACAGTTGTCTGCGCTTAATGCGGCTATTGACAATGGCCGATTGAAAGCGCTCTCTTTTTGCGTATATTTTTGACAGAGCATGTTTTCCATAAAAACTGTAAAAGCTACCTGGATAATTTATTATGACTCTTGGGCAATCATCGATGATTCTCTTTCGATGCCCATCTCTTATGAGAACAGCTGATTTTAACCTTTGTTGTTGTGGACTAATAATTGAGCATAGTGAGCAAGCGACAGCAAAATAGAGGAACAGTTTTAATTGAAGTCAATTTGTTTTAATCAAAAATTATGCCGATAAATCGTTTCATAGCACGTAAAACCTGCGATAAGTGACTTCTCTCACACACAAAATTACACACACAAGAGCTGAAGTATTTTTAAAGTTAAGTGCAGAAAAAAATCAATACAGACGCAGAGTAAAATATAAATTACAAGTAGATCTCTTTAACGAGTTGGTGTTGTTTTCTTCCTATACCGAAAATTTTCGTTCAATAAACTTCCTAATTGCAAAATGCTCCGTACAATTTTAACATTCCAACATAAGAGCACAGCACTTGGCTGCAATAACTGCGTTCGGAAAATGTCATCGTTAATACAATCCCAAGCGTACATCAATGGCGACTGGGTAGATGCTTTGAGCAAGGAAACATTTGAAGTGAGGAACCCGGCTAATGGCAAAGTGGTCGGTAATGTTCCAAACATGAATGTTCAGGATGCACAGCTCGCAATTGATGCTGCTAATAAAGCATTTAGGTCGCCAGAATGGTCAGATTTGACAGCTAAACAGCGCTCAAGTCTGTTAAAGGTGAGTGTGACTAATAAGATAAATGTTTTTCATTTTTAAAATATAATCTTGATAGGATTGGTATAACTTGATTTCTGAAAATACTCAAGAAATAGCTGAGATTATGACCGCGGAATCAGGCAAGCCTATTAACGAGTCCAAGGGAGAAGTTGTCTATGGTAACTCGTTTGTGGAATGGTTTGCAGAAGAAGCACGTCGTGTATATGG
The DNA here is from genome assembly GCA_963920525.1 of Dichetophora obliterata. NCBI lineage: Eukaryota > Metazoa > Arthropoda > Insecta > Diptera > Sciomyzidae > Dichetophora > Dichetophora obliterata. Next base: position 310,443,026 of record OY986435.1, read on the forward strand.
CGAAATTCTGCCAAGTCCTATAGCAAATCGAGAGCTGATTGTGATGAAGCAACCTATTGGTGTTGCAGCTCTTGTTACACCCTGGAACTTTCCAATGGCTATGATTACCCGCAAAGCAAGCGCTGCTCTTGCTGCAGGTTAAGCACAGTTAAATATGTTCCATAAAAATTAAATAACTTCTTAATATTAGGCTGTACAGTTGTGATCAAACCGGCTGAAGATACTCCACTTACTGCTCTTGCATTAACTAAATTGGCTGCGAAAGCAGGTATACCAAAAGGTGTTATAAATGTTATTACAACAAATAAAGCAGCACCAATTGGCGATTTGCTTTGCAAGAGTCCCGACGTTGCTGGTATCTCATTTACGGGCTCTACTGAAGTTGGCAAATTGCTCTTCCGTAATTGTGCTGAAGGAATCAAACGCGTATGTCTCGAACTCGGTGGCAATGCTCCTTTCATAGTTTTCGATTCTGCAAATGTAGAGCTCGCAGTTAATGGTGCCATGGTCTCAAAATTCCGTAATTGTGGTCAGACCTGTGTATCCGCGAATCGCTTCTTTGTTCAGGAAAATGTTTACGATAAATTCCTTGAAGTACTCAAACAACGTGTATCTGCACTCAAGATTGGTGAAGGAACCAGTGCCGATGTGCAAATTGGACCACTTATTAATACCATGCAACTTAAAAAGGTCAGTGCTTTTGTGGAAGATGCGCGCAGTAAGAATTCTACGATCATTGCTGGTGGGAAGCCTCGCCCCGATTTGGGCGAACTTTTCTACGAACCTACTATTGTCACAGATGTTGCTCCAAATACGCTTTTATACACTGACGAAGTTTTTGGTCCTGTTATTTCCATAATCAAATTTAAAACCGAAGAAGAGGCTATCGAGAAAGCAAACAGCACCAGACGTGGTCTTGCAGGCTATTTCTTTAGCGAAAACCTGCAACAAGTTTTCCGTGTTGCTAAACGCATGGAAGTTGGTATGGTTGGCGTAAATGAAGGCTTGATTTCCACAGCAGAAGCACCTTTTGGCGGCATTAAGGAATCGGGTGTAGGACGTGAAGGATCCCATCATGGCATTGACGACTACGTCGACATTAAGTACATATGCATGGGAAATTTAAAATAGTTGCATTCTAGAGACTAATTATAGACTTACAAAGTTTCCAAAGATTTCTTTTAGCAGCTTTATAAATAATCACATTTTGAGTCTTCCATCGTTGTTGTTAAAGTGCAAAAAATACCTTTGTTTGTTTGCCATATCTATGTAAGCTTAAAACGTTATACACTTTACTGCAAAAAATTTAAAACATTTCTTGAAGATATAATAATAATAATAATAATAATAAAATTTAAAACACAGTTGCAATCCATGATACAAGTGCCATGCATTAAAATAACCATGGTTGCAACTCCATTATTATACACATCACTTACACTATTTAGTACTGTTGAGACAGTGAACAATTTTATAAAATATAGCATAAATTTTGTTTGGCTAGATTTAAATTTAGAGAATAATTTCTCAATGCAAGCATACGTGCATGCATTAATCAAGTTCTTGAGCTAAGAAAAATTAAAATTGCTTAATTCAATTAGTTAGCTCAATTCTTGAGCTAAGAAAAATTAAAATTGCTTAATTCAATTAGTGCTAGGGCGGAGAGGCGGTGACCGAAACTGTCAAAACGAAGTAAGCAACATGGCAGAAAAAATAAACTGCGTTATTTTGGCATTTCATTTTAATTTTTTTATGAAACCCTTTCAATTGTCAACATATTTGGAGTAATAAATAAAACATTATTGAATTGTTATGCTTGCAACACGTTCAAAAATGAAAAGAACAAAAACCGACCTAAAAAATGACTAGAAAGAAAACAAACGACAAAAGTATGAAAATAAAAAGCAAGTGTCCTCTGATTCTTATTTTACTGAACTGAGTGGAAAATAAAAAATATCCTGATTGATAAAAAAACTATATCATCAATCTGATCGATAATATTACTACACAAAAAGTGTAAGAAAAGAATATATGATTGGTATTTTTTCAATTCACACCGCATTACTATTTACAGTGTACCTCTTTTTTATTCAAGAAAATGGCAAAGGAGAAGCGATTAGCCTGTACTGCTGTATCACACAAATGTCAAAATAAAAGATAATGCTGGTAAAAGCCATTCAACATTAATTTATTAAAATTTATTTCACTTTCCTTTCCATTTCTTCTACTTCCATTTTCTGAACAATAAAATAAATCAACTGTCAGCATTGCCACATTACCACAAAAGACAAACACGCTTCAAAGCATGGCAATTGTAATATTTTGTGTTATCTTTCTTTTGTATGCAAAACAATAACAAAAATAGTTACCAGATGGCAAAATATTTTAAAGTTATCAGTCGGCAAAGATACCACACCAGATAAAATGAAACTGTGAGCACCCTAAATGTGTATTTACTTTACATTTATACAGTCTAGCTTATTTTTATTCAATATATTTTTACTGAATTGTAGTTGTTGTAGATGTAGTTGTTTATATGCATTTATTTAAATAAAGAATATCTACAGTAAAATAAATTGAATAATTTAATTTGTATTTATTTAAACTAAAATAATTATAAGTTTCGTGATGAATAGTTGTGGTAATACACTTCTTTAAATGAATTTTTTTAATACAAAAATACTTAGATTTATAATTATAGAAGCAATCTTTTTTTAATTTGTATTTTTTCTTTAAAAAATTTAAATAATAAAAATTCAGCAGCTATACAACAACAAAAAGGCAGCACCAGCATAAAAGCTAGCAACACGAACCACACAACAGCAAATCATTCATAATTATCAAGGTATTATCAATGCAATTATCAATAAAAAAATAATTCAGCATATTTACATATCCAATTAAATAAAGCACCAGCTCCAGGCACCAGGGGGGCAATGCCCCCCTAGCCAAATCAGACAATGAAAAACTTTAAATTAATAATTAATATGCATTTTATAGATATATTTGTTTATTGCTTTAAAATTAGTTCAGTTTAAAATAACAAAAAATATACACATTCACCTTATTCATGACTTGAACATGTATATGAAATTTGTTTAACAAAATATTTCAGACAAATTGTAACAATTTTTCAAATTTCTACTGGGTCGCCAACATTTTCTACCAAAAAATAAAATTTAAATTTTAATAATATTTTTAACCCGCTTCCTTATTAACTTTCTTGAAATGAAAAGCACGTTGTGCACCAATTTGATGCAGATACAAAAAGAATATATAATTCATTGAAATGTTTTTAATTTTTAAATTTTTTTTATGCATGATGAATGTGTATTAATTTTAAAATAAGAAAAAAACTGCAAATCTTAATTCTATTAAAAATTAAAAGAAGCAAAAGATTTAAATCAAAACATGCATGTTTGTTCTTAATATATAAATCTGAATAAAAAATTTGCATCAATTTGATGCAAACGACGGATGAGGGTTAATTAAATTTTTTTTTTATTGTTTTACTTAAAAAATGTCTTATACATATGTTAGCCTATTTCGCTAATCTTTCTTGTATTTCTAGCCACTTTAAATAAATCTTGTATTGTTAACTTCATTTCATTGCAAAGTCCTGAATTAATTTTTATATTATTTTTTATGTATTAATCTCATGCATAAAAAGATCTACCATGAAAAGAATTATCCATGTGAATATTATAAAATTAACTGTTTTTTAATAAATATGTGTAATGTATTCATTTCACACATTAAAATTTTTTTTTTATTTAAATTAAAAAAACAAAAAAATTGCCACCCCAAGATTCATGCCTGCCCCCTCTGTCTTCATGGTCTGGCTACAAGCCAGGGTCGAATACTGAATTCATAGGCTGTGCGGCCTATAACTCCAATGCTATTCGATATCGCAAATTTGGGTTGTATGGGAGGTGCTAAGCCCCCTGAACGGCATGTGTTAACTGTGGTAGAATACCGAATTCCATGACTGTGCGAACCTATTCGATATCGGAAATTATGGGATATTGACACGCCCCCTTTTACTACGCTCTAAAAATGTTATCAGTAAAACGACATGTGTAAATTGTGCTCGAATACCGAATCCCGAGACTGTGCGGTCTATAACTCCAAAGCTATTCGATATCGAAAATTTGGGTTGTATGGGAGATGCCACGCCCCCGCAACCCAAATTTGACATTTTGAATAGCTTTTGCGTTATAATTGGCACAGCCTCGGAATTCAGTATTCGACGACAATTTACGCGTGCTGTTTTATTGATAGCATTTTATGGAAGTTGGACAAGGGGGCGTGGCATCTCTCATACAACCCAAACTTGCGATATCGAATAGCTTTGGAGTTATAGACCGCAAAGTCTCGGAATTCAGTATTCGAACTCAATTTACATATGAAGTTTAACTGATAACATTGTATGGTGTTTAACAGGGAGGCGTGGCACCTCCCGTACAACCCAAATTTGAGATATCGAATAGCTTTGGAGTTATAGACCGCACAGCCTAGGAATTCAGTATTCGACCACGATTTACACACTCCGTTTCACTTATAAAATCCTCCCAAAACCTCCCAAATTTGCAATATTGAATAGCTTTGGAAGTATAGGTCGTACAGCCTCGGAATTCAGTATTCGACCACAATTTACACGTGCCGCTTCACTGATCAAATTTTATGGGCGTTGTAAAATGGTAAGTGACACTTTACACACAGCCGAAATTTGCGATATCGAATTGCTTTGGAGTTATAGGTCGCACAGCCTCGGAATTCAGTATTTGAACTCAAATTACACATGCAGGTTCATTGATAACATTTTATGGAAGTTTGGCAACGGGGGCGTGGCAGCAACACGCCGTGTTTCAGCTAGTATGCTAATGTATTTCGAAAAAAACTCAAAAATATTTTTTTAAGGTGTATTTATAAATAAAGCTGAGCTAAGCCATGCATGAATTTTTAAATAGTTTGTTGTACCCATCGCAGTGATAAGTTATGATACCATTTCATTTACCCTTGTTTCACAGGAACTTTTCAATACGTATTCTTACACTCAAAAAATTTTCCATTCGTATAAAATAAAATTCGTAGTTTTCAGTCACAAATAGGATTCGTAGATTGGACGTAGTGTGGTACATATTACAAATCATACCTCCTTGCAATCATACATTTCCTTTAGTCTGCAAGATTTTGGTTGCAAATTTTTTTAACTCAACTAATTCTTCGTACATTCTGCGAATAATACGTACGGTCAACCTAGGAATGAATTTTTTCTACTAATATTAATTTTAATTCGTAAATAGTACGAAGCCCCATGTAGAATTTCAACACAACGCTCTGACTAATCGTAAAAAAAATTTAACAAAATTTTTAGATTTATTAGTTATTTTAAATTAAAGAAAATATTTCATATAAAACGGAAATTTTATAATATGGCAAATAATTTCATTTAATTCAAATATAAAGTATAGGTAACAAAATTGTATATAAGTATAAGTAACCATAATAAAACAAATTATAAAAATTATCTTTGTTACAAAATAAATATTTGAATTAAAATGCAGTAAATTTATAATGTTGCGCAAAAGGTAGTGAAAGGAGCATTCAAGCCGTCCCTCATGCATGTCCTATGTACCAGACTTTAATATGTCCGAGGAACTATCTAGTTCTGCTAGTTCCATGAATGAAAGTATGTTCAAAATGAAATGGACAGAGCAATGTGCACAACAAGAACAACGAAATGTCATCTTACCATTTCATATATCAGTTCTTTCGTTCGCTCACAAACATCATCTTTGCATTTCTAGTCGATCACATAAATTCGTGTAAGCCGTTATATGTGCGAAAGAGATGTCGGTTAATATTGCTTGATAAAACAAAAATCATTGCAACCGGAACTATTTGGGCATGCTAAAAATTAATCGAAGGAATGATTGGAACTTTGTCCGACTGTGAACATAGTTCCGCGAACTATACAGGTTCGGAACGACCCATCTCTATGCGTTAAGCCGCGTTTCCATGTGATCTTTTAGTATCCTCCAGTATCCCGTTTCACAAATTTTTTGCTATAAGAGCGAGATGCTTATATGTGGTTAGTTTATAGCAAGTTTGACATGGTTTGACAAATGTGAAAACTAATAATTTAATTTTAAATGCAATTAATAATTATAATTTGCCTTCTTACATTCTACCGATTATTTGTGTTAAAAAAAGCACCGGTCGTGTTCATTGTTGCCGATTCCAAGACCGAACATTTAAACATAAGTTTTAATATTTTTCCTGATAATATTAAATTAACTACAATATCAGACATATAAGCTTCAATTCTGTTGCCCAAAAAGTGTGGGCACTGGTGACGAAATCCATGAAAAACTTTTACATGCCAATATAAAAAACAACGAATGTGCCGATATTTTTAAGAAGCCGAAACCGGCTATAACAGATTCTATTGTTTTCAGCTCAAGGCGATGTAAGGAATGCCTTATTAAATCTGCACTTGCCATCACTTGAAGGTGACCAAATACCTGCATTCTTGTAGAATTTCTTATATTTTAACTCGGTATTTTCAGCATAAAATACCGAGTACTCGGCGACAGTAGATCTGATGTTTTACTCAAAGATTTTCCTGTTGAAACAATAGCTACGACTGTGCTCCATATTGCAATAGGCAGTATATATGCCATCTTGAACCTACCCAGGCTGGAAACCCGTGCGTGGACCAAAGCGAATTTCTGTCGAGTAAGTTTATCACATATGTATAACCACAGAATAAAACTATAATTTCTTGTAGGAACCCTCTGAGCGATGTATTGGGGCTATGTTACATAGGTTGCACCAAAATATTTCTGGATATTTGAATATTTAGCTCAGAATATAGAACTTACACCGAAACCACATCAAAGTCAGCAATTGGTGTAAAATAATTTATTTTATACATCATCGTTTTACATTTTCCATTTTTTCGAACGAATTTTTTTTTAATAGATTTTAAACTACATAATTATATAGTTACGATAACTTTTCGATGAAATAAATATATAAAAGTAAAAACCATACATTCCATGTACTTCTTGATTTTTACTTAAATTTTATTATTTATAAAAAAACAGTCACACAAACTTTAAAAGTACCATAGAAGGGGATAGGTAGGGGTAGGAAAATATGTTAAAAAATTAAAATTCGTTATAAAAATCAGAAGCGGCATTTTTTTAAAAATAAATATAGCAACAAATTGTGCGTCAAACTGAAATAGTTTTTGCATAAAATGATACGTCATATGAAAGAGTATGAAAAATTCATTTTTAAGATTTTATTATTTTTACGACCAGAGTTTACAGCCCTTTTAACAGTCAATAATCCTTTTATTGATTGCTTAAACGTGTCGCTAATTTTAAACTCACTTTTCAGTGTTTTTATCATTCATTTTTTGTAACCATTTCCCAACCAGTGACCAACCAGTGACGTAAGGAACCTACATGTCAAGTTTGAAAAAAAATCCATTCAGTAGTTTTCACATGATGCGCGTCCCGACAGACACAATATTTTTAAAAATTACTTGTTTATTCCAAAAACATCCTTTAAAATGTTTAGCTCAAAAAGAATTCGCAAAAAATATTAAATTTACAGATTTTTCTTACATTTTTATTATATGTCTAGATTGATTTTATGTAAACTTACAAACTATTAAATGCCTTACATCAATCTAATAACTTGAATTCAATTCAACAGTATTCCAAAATTAATTACATAAGTGTACAATAGTCACTTAATAACTATTTTGATTGCATAAAAAAAGAGTCCTTACATGCGAGTTTTGCTTTGTTACGTCAAATACTAATATCGCAAAAAACAGACATTTCCCCGTTGCTTTCTTTTCAATACCATTTTGGTGTGGGCCACGATCATAATACAAATATTAAAAATGTTAACCTTAAGTAAGCGGGCAAACTACTCATCGATCTAACTTCTCTAACAATAGTATTTTTTTTTAATTTATTGATCACCAACAATTTCGACCACAAGATTTTACACAATCCACTTTTTATCACTTGAAATCGAGCTTTTCGATTCTCTCGTAGATGCTGAACGGCGTCGCTTGGCATTTTTCCGCTTGGCTTTAGATTTATTCTTTCTTTGTGCCAAGATCTTAGCAAAGCCAGCAGCTGCTTCCTTGGATGCTACTTGATATTTCTTCTTGAGTGCCAAACGTCTGCGTTTCCTTTCCAATACAACAGGCATTGCCAAAAAGTGTAGGTTAGGCGTCTTTAGCGTTGCTTGCTGATCATCTTCTTTAATCAAGATGTACAATTTGCGAATCTTGCTCGCTCTCTTTGGACCCACTCTTCGAGCAACTGTTGTGTCAGTTAAGCCAGATATGTCCTTATCACCCTTTTTCACAATTGCAAGAGCCAAGACAGACATACTAGAATCAACAATACAGCATTGACTGAAAATACCTTGCTTCATAGGGAAACACCTTGCTCCATATGTTACGAAATGACCGCTTTTATCCTGTCCAGAATGCACAACTACAGCCAAAAGTCAATATAAATTCTTTGGAAACGTTGCGCCAAAAATGTTGATAGTCATACATATCGCAACATTGTCGATTCCCATGGAGTTGCATTCTGGACATGAAATTAAAAAATTTTGTTATAAATGCAACAAATTTTTTATGTATAAAATAGCACTTCTAGTGCTGGTGTACTTATCTACACAAAGTCCTCGTCAATACAAATAATATTGTGCTTGGTCTTTACGACGGAGTTGCGGGCATCTTTTTCATTGACTGTGAAACAGCAAATGTTATGCTTGGATTTTGATATCCATAGACAATATTTTTATTAAACACGGGTCCAAAAATTTAATGGATTATCAAATGATTTCTTATTATATTATTATATATATTATTAGAATCACAACTTCGTTTTCACACAACGCCGGTCAAGAGTTTTTTTTTTAATGAACTGTCAATAGCTATAACAATGGTTGTACAAATTATAGCATGAGACAAACTTTTATAGCAAAAGTTCAGAAAGTTGAACTTTTTCTATCCTCTAGTATCTCAAGAAATGACAGAGGATATCACATGCTATAAAAATAGAAAATTTATGCGTGTTTCACACTCACTTTAGTCAATTCCGTAAGATAGGGTTTGCATGCTCTTTCTTTCTAACTAAAAATAAGATAAGATAAGATACTGAAAGATCACATGGAAACGCAGCTTTAGCAGGGGATGACGATACAGAGGGTACTGCCACACGTTAATATTACCCAAATCACAATTTTTATATGTATTTTGTCATCCGTGAAAAAGCATAAACTTTAATGAAATGTTTATTATAATGTTTAATATTTTCCTGAAATGTCACTTTTTCATAATTGAGGGCATTTGAGGGCATAATTTTAAGACTATCGATCTTGATAGCGCAGAATATCTGCATTTTTTCATGTGAAAATGAAAAGAACACGATTTCATTTTAGAGGTCAGAATTGTTTTCGAATTCTCAAAGAGGGCAGAAAAAATTCAGAATTTTTTCGAGAAAAGAAAACGCCATAAAAAAAAAACTTATATAGTAATCGTTCCTACTAGCGATTTTACCCTCTAATGGTCTAATCAAGAAAAGAACAAAATTTAATAGTCGCCTGATCGAAATTGCCGTGTTAAAGAAAGTAAGACCCCTTATACATTATAAAAGACTTGAAAGCAAGAATTTCAGTTTGTAGGCAAATCATGGTGAGCTTACGTGAATTTTCGGTGACGAAGGGGAAAAATAAAACTTGCTCTGTACTGGCAAGTTTTTTGAGTTTTTTTGTTATTTTCGCAATTTTGGAGTTGCGCTTCATTTTATTTTTCGCATATGAAGGCGAGTTTGTTATATTCGGTTGAACTGCATTTGTGAGTGAGTTATTTTGATGTTATTTTTTAGATATATTTTATAATATAAAGATGAAACTCAATTTACATTTTACAAATCAGATGATTCATCCAAAGTGAACGATGATAGTGAATCGTGTAAATTCGCCTTAAGTCTGCTCGAATCTCAGCACGCGCACGCACACACAGCGCACTCGCCTGCTAGTTTGTCTGCCCAATACTCGCACGCATACATACACAGCAGTCTCACTGTAACGTGACGGTTTCCATGAAATCACTTAGACCAAAATTTTGTAATTTAGTTCATATGGTTACTCTCGGCAAATGTGCTAATAATGGGCGTGGTCCCACTATAGTTACGTCCACTTTTTGGGGGATAAGCGTGAAGTAAAACAAAGCGCACCGGTGTCGCACATGCATAATTGTATGAGTTGATGTCGGCTACGACAACTGCTGTCATTAAATATTTCAAAATAATCGTTTGTGAATTTGTGAAAAATGTAAGTTTTATTTTCTGTTGTTATTTGTAATACTTATTGAAATATTTATTTTAATCTAGATATTAATATTTATTTTGCTATATTGTATTTTTTGTATGATTTTATATTTTATACAAAATCTTTTATATTGAAAGGAAAAATTGGTCAAAGGAGGAGACGAAGGCATTTTTGGAGGCCTACTTCGCTCGAAAGTCGGAGTTTGAAAATCCAAGGAAAAAGAAAATAGCAATGCAAAATGTTTTGCAAGACTTGGAGAGCCAGGGAGTGTTGGTGGACTCTAGTGAGCTGCCTGATCTTAAGCTCTTTTCGACCTTCTTCAGCTCTCTTCGAAACACAGTTTTAATATTGATATTTTTCTTCTTAAGCACCTCACTGTTTGCAGCTGGATCTCTTTGCTTGCAAATAGAAAGAAGCTCTCTCCATGCTTGATCCCTTGCAATGTTATTTTTGAAAATATCGGCTTTAACCTTCCAAAGTACCGGCAAACTCTCAAACTTTGTAAAAAGTTCTATCCACAATTATTTGCAATTGACATTTGAAATTACCAATTTATAAAATGCCCATTGCAGAACTTTACCAAAAACAAAAGCAATTGCCACAAAAATAATTATTTTTAAAATTAAGTTTTCCGTTTGGTTGCTAAGGTCATGGTGTAAGAAACAAAGGTGTAAGTGAGTTTGACACTTCTCTCTCAAAATGATGAAATTATGTTTCCCCGCTCTTGACAAAAACAGCTGATGGTGAGTTGCAATGAAAACAAATTTTGTTAGATTCGTGTCTTTCTGCAAGTTTATAAGATTTTTACTGAGATTAAAGTGAGAATAAAGTGATATGGAAAACAATAAAAAATATATGAGACGCTGTGCGCTACGCAAAAAAAACGATGTGAATGCAAGACAATTTGCATGCTGGCCAAAGCTTCATGTCGGCGGCAACTTCCAGCGCACGTTTCTGATAAAATGGCCAAAACATTAAATGACAAACTTGGCAAATCGGCGAAGACACCTGCAATAACTTTTTTCAACACAACACGGCACAATTAATTGCATTTAATATCTACTTATACTTAGTTTGCACAATAAAAACTATAGCACATCATCTAGCAACTCAAACAAATAACACGATTTGACAAATATCAACAGGCCCGATCTTTCGCTCACACTTTTTTGACAGAAGCAAAGAAATTCATGGTGTTGTCAAAAACTCACTAACACCTGGTTTTCTTACACCATGGCTAAGTTTGCTAAAAACACGACAACTAGTTGATCAACTCGTTGAGCTTCAGCCAAAAAAATCAAAACTTTTTGATTTTCAGCAACTGATTGCAAAACTGGTTGAAAAACTGAAAACAACCCAAAAATCCACCTACACACTGCTTATTTGCATCAACCAGCAACCAGTTGTGCGATTAGTTGCTCGTCTATAGAAGTTCATCGAGTAAATCAACTAGTTGTCGTGTTTTTAGCAAACTTAGCAACTAAACGGAAAACTTAATTTTTGTTGAAGTTCTGCTATGGGCATTTTATAAATAAAATAAGCAAAAGATAACATATTAAGCTGCTACTAAAAAGTTGCCGCATTTCGGATTGTATAAAATAGGACTTTTAATTTATGCCACTAACTTATGTTGTTGAGTTGGCAATACCGCGGGGAAAACAAGCTGCACATCCATCTTCATTAACAACAATTTGCGGGTTTTTGTTAAGTTTTTTGTTAGTCTTGTGAAATCTTATAACTTAATCGTTTGAAATGAATGATTCTTGTAAGTAGACTGCGCTGTATTTTACCATGTTATTTGTAATAAAATCTATTCAATTATCTGCTGAAATAACATTTCAGTTGGTGGTGAATTCAATGCAACCCAAATGGGAGTTGGTGGCGCCGCCTCAGAACAGAAAGCAGAGGTCTCAGAACAGAAAGCATAATAGCATAAATCTGTATTGAACGAAACAATAAATTGATTATTCTTTAGGGAATCGCTCCAGTTCTGATAAAGCAAGTGCTAGAGTCGCCTGAGGGAAACTTCCAGATGTGGGGTATGACGTTCGGCATGATTTCGTGCGTTGCTATTGTTCGATCTATTGAGACTTCATCCACGAAAATAACTTATTCGCTGGAAGACCATACTGGTCGTATCGATGCCCATTTCTGGCTAGAGGAAGGTGACGCGCTCAAAGCGCCGGATCTCATGCTTAACAATTATGCCAGGATTTACGGTAGCGTGCGTTCGCAAGGTGGTAAAAAAACTCTAATGGTGTTCAAAATGCTTTCAATAACTGACCCCAATGAAATATGCACACATATTCTAGAGGTGCTGAATGCTCGCTACAAGTCTGAAGAGTTTTCAAGGGTAAGAAAGACTACAAATGTGAAAAGGCTTAAAAACTATTTTTCCTATATAGAAAGGGTCTGTAGATTATAATGAATTTGGTGCATCCAGTTCAGCTGCTGCTGGTGGTTTTGGTATACAGGAGAATACCAATAATATGGGACTCGAAGGCAAACATTTGGCTGTTTTTAATGCCATTAAGAACCATATCTCAAGTGAAGGCATTAGCAGGAATGACTTGCAGCTCAAATTTAAACAAATAAATAAAACTGAATTGAGGTACTTCCTTATAAAAGTGAAATCATATTCATATTTTGATAACTTTTTTTTTTAGCTCGATTCTGGACTTTATGATTTCGGAGGGTCACATCTACTCAAGTATTGACCCAGACCATTTCTTGAGCACGGAATAGGCCTAAACTTTTGTATAAAATTAGAAATAAAGTTAAACAAGTTTTCGCATACATATTTTCATTATATTTATTGGATTCTCATTATGAATTTTCTCACGTCTCAATAAAAACAGACAAGCAGTCCGCTAGCCAGAAGATGACTTAATGATGATGCTCGGCAGCTTCCTTAGCACGGATAGCATCCCATTTGGCTACATTTTCAGGTGAATTGGCTGCAATAAAGAACAAAAGCTAGTCTTTATCTAATTAAATAAAATTCAAAATCTATACATAGTCTGCTAATCTTGTAGAAAACTGGAAGGCTTACAACACAGGCAATTAAGTAATACCGAAAGATCCAATTGTTTTTTATATAAAATTTAAAGGGGAACTGCGCGATTTTGGCCGAAAAAGTGTATGGATACTTCATCGGGCGACCTGGAGGTTTTTCGGCAGCAGCACTATCGGCCATTGTGTTTGATTCTTTTATTTTCTGTATAATAGAAAATAAATAGCTTGAAATGATTTCTACAATATAATTATGTAACGAAAATATTTTAGAGAAGCACACCTACCTTGAACACAGAAAATTACACGAAATGTCAGAATAAGTCGTGAAGCTGGCGCTGATTTTGGTAGAAATAAAGCATGAAATTGGAATAGATTTGAACAGGGTGCGTATGAATAATGTGTGTATTGTATGTGGGAATAAAAATAATATACAGGCATGATATAATTAACCAGGTAGACTTTAGGCAATTTTCTTTTTATACTACATTTATATACGAGATTTAACTTTTGTGATCTACACTGCTTACACGAGTGTGAACGAGATTAATGTTGATATTTCATAGCCTCGTTTTGTTTTGTTTCAGGTTTGGGCTATGTTAAGCAGGGTACACATTACTGTGAAACCTAAAGAAGAGCGTTGAGCGGCGCGTTGCTAGCCGCTTGGCGTTAACGCTGAATTGTCATCCCTAAATAAGAGCGGCGGATTATGTCAAATGTTGTCAAAAAGTGTTTGGCATCTAGTAAATAAATTTTACTTATATTCTATAATTAGTACAAAATGAAATTATATACAATCTAATTTAAATTATTAATTAATTCCATACCTCCATTTGTGCAAGTAAATATTTATAAAACATATTTCAATATTTTTCACAGAAACGACAAATTTTTCTTTGTTTTCTGTATCAAACTTCACTTTCTAACGCTCTGTCAAAATTGGATTTTCCAACCGCTCAGCGTTGCCGTCGCGTTATTATGGTTTGTTTCATACAATTTATATTAGCATGACGATTTTGTGACAGGTAAACAACGCTGCCGCTCTTGTTTAGGTTTCACAGTTAGCGATCATGAGTGACACTCAGGCTCAAATTCTCTCTTTTTACGTAGGTTCGCGTGGTTGTACCTTCGTCATTCAACAGTCAACCACAGAAATTTTTCTGGTTGGATTTTTGAGTGTCACGTCATGAATTGTTGTTGTTTCAACGTTAATGGGAACTTTGTGAAGTGAGTAAGGGAATAAATTTTTACTAAATCAAAGTAGGTTGCGTTGTGAAACTATTCACAGCATTTGTGTTTTAGCATGAAACCATAGCATATTCCTTATTGACCTTGAAGAATATTGACTTGCAGTGTTGCATTTTTAAGAAATTCCAAATAGTTACACTATTTTGTGCGAATTAATGGGCTTAGACCACCTGAAGAACGAAAAATTCCTCGTGAACAATTTATTACAATGTATAACACGACAAGGTAGTATTAGGGCTGAATGTCCTCTCCTACACACCTATTATGCGATGTCCGTTTTCTCGGCGTACAGATAATTTTGTTGTTCCTTCCAATGCGAAACTGTAAAAAATTTTTGAGATTAGAACAACAGCCATATTATACGACCATGTGTACGCCGAGCAAACAGACATCGTGTAATATGGGCATTAGTGACCATAACTGTCGAACTCACCCATTTTGATATTTTTGCGTATTTTTGATTACTTCCAATGCGAAACTGTCAAAAATGTTTGAGATTAAAACAACAACCATATTGTACGCTCATGTGTACGCCGAGCAAACAGACATCGTGTAATATGGGCATTAGTGACCATAACTGTCAAACTCACCCATTTTGATATTTTTGCGTATTTTTGATTTCTCATCTCATTCTCATCGGTTGCGGATTTTGTATGAGCTGTCAACTTCGTTTTGACAGTTTCGATCACCTGACAGTAGAAAACTATATTCGCCCTGTTTCATAACTATAAAACCACTTCAAAGTTTGTCATATAACGTGTGAAGCATAGAGTAGAAAGTGTTTTTTTTTGAGCTGAAAAGTGGAAACAATTTCTTTTTTTAAAATATAGCGTGGCCTTTCAGATGTTGAAAAATGGAAAATTTGAGCCTTTTCGGAAGAAAATTGGGAATAATAGAAATTGCGCTTAAAATCAATCGCAACCATGACGTTGTTATAACGTTTTTAAATAGTCCAGAGGGCTACGCCAAAAACAATTATTGTGGATTAACAAAAATTAGGTATGAGGTTGAAGAAAATATTTTAACAGAATTTCAATGAACTTTTTACAAATTTCGATTTTTGCGATTTTTTAATACAACAATGCAAAAAATTATATTTTTCGAAAACTAAAAAATCACAACTCTTGTCGTTTTCAATATTGGTTTTTGAAAATTTCATAGTTCACTTCTGTGTTGTAAAGGAACAAAATCCCGGTACGTAATTAAAGATCAGGAAAAGTAATTTTGCCCATACAAATAAGGATAACGCTAATCTATATTATTAGATACGATGATATCTACGATGATATATAAGGAGTGTCTCTTCAAAAGGTCCTATTTAAAATTTTTTAAAAACCTGTTTTTACTTTGGTTTAGCAGTTCAAATATTGAATCCCATCATTTCCACAAATAAAAAAATTAAGAAAATTTTAAATATTTGCAATATTTTATGCATCAAAATTTTCTGTGTAGTTTATAATAAATTTAATGTGTAGTTTATGTTTCTGTTCAATAGGAGATATTTGCATATAATTTCATGCATACTGAAATACTGCTTTGAAGATATTTATTTTTGAACAAAAAGGACTAATATCCATAATAGCTTTTAGTTTTTGTAAAATATTTAATCAAACAGGCAGATTACAATTTTTTTTAAAGACTCAATTACAAGTTTTATTTAAAGACTCAATTACAAGTTTTATTTAAGCTAAGGAACTGATTATTCAATGAATGAAAGTCCTCAGTGAATCCTTATCACTACAATGCGAAACCGACGAAGAATGTGAATGTATTGAGCTTGTTATATGACAGTTACATATTTAGTTAATTAATTATTTCTATGGAAACTTCTTATGAATATTTTATTGCTGTGTTCATTTAATAACATGCGTAAAAATCTAATCAGAAAGGCCTATTTCTTCAGTAGCTGCGCAAAAGAGCCTGTTTTTAAATTTTAAATCTCTATAACTTTAAAATTATTTCAATTGTTTTATTCATGCTTACATCATATATTAGCTGTGGGTGGATATATATAACTGCGTTAAGAAAGTCTAAGAATTGTAAGCACAACAAAAACTAGACTTTTTTCATATCACGTTTATCCGGCATTTTTAAACGCATTCTCTCACATCGTTTTAACTCAGCACAGTTTAATGTAGTGTGTTTATACCCAGGCACTGGATTGAATTCAGTGAAAGCGATTGTGGAAGCGTTTTGAAAATTTGACAGCTCAAATCAGCAACTCAAATAAGTTTGCCGATAAAAGTAAAAAAGCTGATTTTCGGATAGGTTTAAAAAATTTTTTGTTTATAAGCACTTTTTAAGCTACTTGAAAATTTAAGAACCGATTTTAAATTTGATTTTATTAAATCGCTTTGAAATTTTCAAGACGGTTTAAAGTTCAATTAATGCAAAGGTTTGAATCAAAACGATTTTGTTCAAATTGACTTGAAGCGTCGGATAAACATAGTATCAGTTTTCTTCAACTTCATACAATGTTGAAATAGGCCCTCCTCACATTATATCGTATACAAATTGAGCTTAGTTTTATTCGAAATATAAACATATATTATCTATTTTCTTTAATATAAATACAGCTGATTTCAATAACGAAGATTGCAGCAAATTGCGATATGGAATTTGACGATTCCGACACTGAAGAACTCCCAGAAGTTGTTCCAAATATTAATGACATGGCAACAAACTATTTTTCTGTATATATTGCCCAAATAATTAAGAAAAAAAAAGGCTGCATAGCATGCAAAATATTTATGTGTGATCAAAACAAAAATTATTAAAAAAATTTCCAAATTAATTGAAGTTTGAGAATTTGAAGGAATTCGAAATGGTGGTCTTACTTTACCAACAGTACATTTTGCGTAGTTGATTCAAAAAATTATATACGTTTTTGAAAAAAAATTCCGTTTTGGAGGTTTCAGACTATCCTACATGTAGGACGGATTTGATAGGTCTGGTGGACATGTAGGATGTGCGAAAGCTAATATGTAATGCAACCCGTCCTACATGTATTACGAAAATCGAAAAGTTTTGATCCTACTTGTTGGACGTCCGAACGCACGCTCATCCGACTTCATAAATTTTCTCATTCTAAAAAAAAGTCGTACAGTGAACATATAAAGAAAAACGTAAACATAGTGCAAAATTTAATATATAAAAATGACAGTTGGTTCGTATACTATTTTTTGGTAGCAGTTTCTTAATATAAATTTTAGAGAAGTAAACTTCATAAATTACAAAACAGCTCGAAACAGTTTTGCCATTGCACGATGCTATCTTCTTGAACGCTGCAAAATTATTAAGTCCATCCAATATGTAGGATATTCCGAAAGCTCGAACAGACTTTACCGTTATTCTGCCGTCCTACATGTCCACCCTACATGTAGGAAGTCCGAAACCGCCTTTTGACCCCAAAAGTGTCCATACTCATAAAATTTTTCCTCAAATTAAAATTTTGTCTTGAACACCGAAGTTAGCATATCGCGATGGCGGAAAAATTTTAGTAGCATTCGATATTAAAATCGTATTGAAAGAAGAAGAAATTGTTTTATATAATATGATAAATTATTTGCCACAGTTATTTATTAATGTGCTCAGATTGAAAGCCGCGATGTGCTCAGATTGAAAGCTTTTCTGAAATGACAAAATCGATCCACTGCATTTGACGAGCGTTCATATTGTTCAAATCGTTCGTTAAATTAGCAGGAATAGCAAAATACTTTAATTTTCATTAAATAATTTGACAAACGATTTGATGAGTGTTCAGACTCGTCAAAAAGCCATCAAATCCATATATATATCTGTTGGTCAAATCGTTTGTCAAATCATTTGATGAGCGATTTGACCAATGTGTACACCCCTAACTCGTCAAATTCTGCAGAACGATTTTGTCAGTTCAAGGAGCCTGTTCTCGCGCGCCTTACGTTAGGCGGAGCATCGGATTAAAGGCTTGATTACCCAAGCGTAACGTGAGGTGGCGCAGCGGGATGTAGCGTAGTGCGACGTTGCCTCGAGGATAAGTGATTACCGAAATCGTAATCCAACGTAGTGCAGGCGCCGTTGTGCAGGGCACTTATTTAATTCTAGTAGGCTTGTTTACTTCTCCTCGTCAATAAAAGATTGCATTCTTACTTATATAGTATTAAAATTTACAATAATGTGAAGTTAAACAAATTTTTTCGTTTGTAACACAGCTGTCGAAATGTCAAAAATCGTAATGTTGCGTAGAAATCTATTTTCTACAGACTTCTACGCTGCGTCACGTCACGTTACGATTTCGGTAATGACTTGTACACATTTATCATTAAACAGATTTTAGCTTGACAATTGGCAACGTCGTGCTACGTTACCTTACGCTTGGGTAATCCAGCCTTAATTTTGTCGTATACAGGTAAGGTGGGAAGTGGGAAGGCGATAAGTTACGTAAGGCAGCATTTTAAAAAATTTAAAAAATTTTGCGATTCATTTTGACGTCTGTTACTTTGAAGTTTTATTGTTTGTCATTTTCCTCTTGGTTCTCTTACGTTTTAGCGCAAATAAATTTTGTTTTGCTTTGGTTGGGTTTTCACTTTTACTCAGTTCTAATTTTTTGCGTTGCTGTTTAATTCAAGACTTGCAAAGTAATGAATTTTCTGAAATTTAACAGCACATTTTATTGAGTGTTCTCGGAATTCAAAATAAGGCGGTCTTAAAAAAGTTGGTAGTAAGAACACCGGACAGATGCATAGTGTCAAAATAACGCCATTACTCTGCCTTTTTTAAGACGAGTGAGAACAGGGTCAAGGAAGTTATTAGCCTGAAAACATCGTGGCGAAATGACGAAAACAGATATATATTTTTGAAGGAACTTTATAGGAATTTGTCCAAAATATCTACTACTGGCAAATAATTTTTAAAATTAATTTATTTTTCTTCTTATCCGATGCCAATAAAAAGTGCTACTATTCCATCATCGAGATGTATTTACTTCAGTGTTCCAGACAAGAATAGGGGTATTCCCGATTGAGTGCAGTTGAGGACTTGATTGCTTGTGTACTTTATAAAAAAAAAAAGTATAGCAGTGAGAGGACTGCCGACCGAAGCGAAAGCCTATATATAAAATATAAAATATAGAAGACGTTGTCTGCCACGGACCGCCTTACTGCTATATAAGAATTTTCATGCTAATAGGGGGTTTCGGACTATGCTACATGTAGGATGGATTTGACAGGTCGGACGGACATGTAGGATGTGCGAAAGCTCATACTGCAGCCCGTCCTACATGTAGGATGAAATCAAAAAGTTTTAAAAGTTCCGCTCTGATCTTGTTCTTCTCTGTGCGTCCTTGTTTGTAGATTTCCTTGGTAATTGTTGTTGGCGCAGTTAGCCGGAAATTTTTTGTAGGAGTTGTGAATTCTAATCGTGTAGCTACAGTTGGCATATGAAATAAGAATTATTTTTGTTAAGAGCTTATAACAATTTATAAAATTTTTTATAAATTACTGAAACTATTTCTTTTAAGCAAAAGTGTTACCATATCAAAAATACATATAATTAAAGTAATTTATTTAAATTATTTCATTATTGATTAATATAAAAAATTAAAGCTTATTTATATCAATTTATATCATAACACTAACACAATATACATGTTCACCATATCTATATTGCGTTGTGTATTAAAAATAGAATATTCTAAAATTAAGAAATATCTGTAGCTTATAAATTATATATAATCCATATAAGAAATTAAGCTAAACAGTTTTAAAAAATAGAATGCTTAGGATAAGCAGACCTTAGTTATTCAATTACTACTGAAAATATTAGTTATTTTGCAGGTTTAATACGTAATTGTTATTATATAAATATACATAAATATTCTTTAAATTTCCTCAATGAGCTAAATTGTTCATATATATGAACTATATATATGTAAATATGTAAATATATACATACATATATATATATGTATTTCCGATACGGTAACACTTTTACTAAAAACAAATAGATTTACCAATATTATATATACTCTTTAATTCATATGTATAAATTGTTTTCTAAATTAGTTCGATGTCATATGCTGACTGTAGCTACAAATTAAAAAAAATACTGTAGTAAAATTTACTACACAATGTGTATTTACTTCGTTTATATGTAGTTTTATTTATTTTTAAATACATATGTAGTTATTCAATATATTTTTACTGAATTAAAATTTAAATAATTAATACTACACGAAGTACTTGCATGCAGTAAGTAGTTGTTTACATACATTTATTTCAATAAAGAATATCTACATTAAAATAATTTGCATAATATGTAATTGATAGCAATTGTATTTATTTCAACTAAAATAATTATAAAAGGTTCGTGATGAAGAACTGTGGTAAGTATACTTCTTAAAATGCATTTTTTTAATACAAAAATTCTTTGATCTTCTTATAATAAAAGCAATCTTTGTACTGTGACAGAAAACGTTTTGCAGTTTTTTAATTAATAAATGAAAAACATTTAATTTTAATGTAAATGTATTTATTTTCTGTAGTTAAAAAATGTAGTAAAAGTAAATAATTGAAATTAGTAAAAATAATTACATTTTTATTTGGATGGTGAGTTACTAATTTACATTTGTTTTAAATACATTTTTATTTATTTTTACTACAGGATTTTTTTGGGTGTACAAATAAACATCTACAAAAAATTAGAGCTTACTGTACAACAATAACTACTTAGCAAATTTACAACAACAACGCAAAGAGAATTACAAGATCCCAGCGGTTGCGCAGCGTTAGAGGGGATGAACCGAATTGGCGGCGTAAAATAAACAGCACTTTGCATGCTATATTTTCTGTTTGCCTGCTGTTTTGTTAATTTTTTTTAATTTTTTAACAGTTTTTTAAGTTTACAATATTACAAGTTTACGAAATATGTCGCAAATTGATAAAATGCAAATAAAATAAAATATTTGCGCTAAAACACGACCGAAATGTCAAAATTTGTAATTGTCAAAATTTCATCGTCCATTCGACACAGCAAAAAAGACAAATTTATTTCAACACACACAAATTTTATTCAACTTGATATTTTCTATCCTACCACGACTGATTGACACACAGCCATAGTTGACAACTCTGAATATAAAATGCCGCAGTGGTGAAAATAAAAAGCCACTGACAAATACAACAAGTGTGAAAATTGTCAAACTTTGTTTGACGATATGTAATAAAATAATAGCATGCATGTAATTATTTGAATGTTCAACATATGCCTTTATCACAACTTAAAGATTAAAATGTTTAAACACTCAATCCATACATTATTTTTCTAGTTTGCAAACGAAGTTCCAGCAGAAAAAAGAAGAAAAAGAAGAAGATGGATCCGTTTTTAAATCTCACCATGAATAGCAGCTGTTTGAGTAAAAGCAAATTTTTCAAAAATGTTGACAAATACAACAACTGAAGAAATTGCCAAACTTTAAAGGCATATATATATATAAATATAAACCGAATTAATAATAAGTTTTGGTTGCAAACATCTTATTGCAACCTAACTTAAGTATTTATATACTAACAAACAGATTATATGCATTAATTTCAGGAGTTGCCAAGTGATTTCTTTATGAGCTTGCGGCCGATTGTGGATGAATTCCTTGGAAAAATACGATGATGCAAACCAATGATTTACTCTCTACCAAAATCGTTCAACGCGCCTAAAGAAGTTTTCACTTCAAAAATTACACGCACGTAAAAAATGTGCACAAAAGCTTTTATATTGTAGCCTCAAACTTGAGGAACAGGTAGTGCACTTGTGCACCTTAAAAATTTGTATAGCTTTGAAAAAGTGATAGTGGTGTCCTTACGAAAACCTTACTGCACAACAGCATAGTTCTAGCTTACACTAGCTTCACTCAACCGACTCACTTTGACGTCTACTGAAGAGATGAGGAAGTGGTGGTGAATGAAGTGAGGCAAGAGTATTAAAAGTTTTTAAATTTTTGCGACTCACTTTTATTTGACATTCGGTAAGCCGACTGAGTGAAGCTAGTGTAAACTGGCACATAAGTCGACAACTGCAGAGGCAAGTGAACTGAATCATGAATACCCCGTGTTTTATGTGAAAAACGTGTTTTATGCATTTATTGCGTTTAAGAGCCAAACAAGACTTATTTTGAGTGTTTTACCATATAAAATTTAAAACACCTCACAGTGCGTTTTATTATAAAACACTGTAATATTATAAACACATTTGGGGCTGCAGGCGGGTGGTGTGTAGCCTGTCAATATAGAACAATGTATTTCTTATGTTATATACACAATTCACATCACACGCCGATCTTGTCGAGCGGCTACAGTACACGCAGTAGCGGGACGATTTTTATTTTCTAATTTGACAGGCGTGTATTGAAAAACAAATAAAAAAGGCTGTGTTCAGACGAGAATCAAATGACTGAATTAATCCAAATTTGTGGTCTTTTTTCCAGCTAATATTATGAACTATGCGAGAGCGAAAATTAACTTCGATCATAATCAAAATTTTAATAACGCTCAAGACCTGAATCAATTAGTCAAATAGAGTAAAAAAGAACAAAAGAAAGGATTACCTTAATCATTTGATTGTCGTCTGAACATAGCCAAAGATTGTATTCCACATGTCAGCAATAATTCTACAAGCCAGTGGAACTTACACGTCGCACGCTCGTAGCCACAATTGTGTTTATAACATAAATGTCGAACATATCAGCGTAAAAGTTAAAGGTGGCAGTACCTCAAGCTGTCAAAGCTTAATTTTTTTTACGAAAATGAGCAAAATAAAACCAAAAATTAAACAGTAAGACCTTTTCCACATGGAGCAATTGAAAATTAATGCAACTGCAACGCAATAGCTTAAAAAGTTTCAAAACACTTCAATTTTAAACTGAACTGCAACCTACGCTTTCAGATGAGCAAGTCACGTCGCAACGCAATATTGAAAAATTCACAACAACACAAACAGTTATTAAATGGAAGCTTTGTTAAATAGATATACAAAATGAATTGAGGATAAAAAAGGATATTTCTCCACTTCCTGCACTTATTTCATATTTATTAACAGATTAATTATTTTCATAGCACACAACACAAATCGGAAACGTAACAAATCGCCGATTCAAATTGCAGCACGCCGTGTTGCATGGAATTGGTTGCGAATGCGTTAAAACTGGTTGAGTAAAAGTTGTTTCATGTGAAGGTTTCGGTATAAATACATAGGTATAAATACCTAATACAAGGTTAGCAACTTTTGTTGCATTTGCATTAGCTTTCAATTTCTCCATGTGGAAAAGGCCTAAGAAAACATAAAAGTCAAACTAAAACGTGAAAAAGGTGGTGTAAACAGTCGTTTTTTGAGTGATAAAACACAATAGTGATAAAACGTGTATTAGTTTCGGTGTAAATGTATAGCGGGGTTCACATGATCCTACATGTTGTCACGCCTGGTGTGATGGCCTTGAATTTGAAACATTTCAAATTCAAGATAACATTTTGTCAGTCGGCTGTATCGAGCGTGCGAAATGTCAAATGTGAGGCTTGTCCTGCAATGCGTGACAACATGTGAACCATGTGAACTCCGCTTATGATAAGCATTTTTGTGGTAAACCGATTTGAACGATTTAAAAATTTGACAATGTGAACAGCGCTAGTCTTGAACTGTCAGCTGATTTTCAAGCCGACAAATCGAGTGAACACAACACGCCGCAACGTCACAAAAACGATTGGTCGATTGCGGTGGTGAACTTCGCTACTGTGACATTTTTTCTGCTTTAATTCGTGTAGTCTAGAAGCTGCGAAAAGTGAAAATCTTAACTTTATTGGAGAAAATACACCAATTTTCCCTGGTCCAAAGTGCTCTCGATAATAAAAAATAAGTAAAATCAAGATTGATAAAAAGTTTACTAACTCCGAGAAACACTTTCATGGGATAATAAAGCAGCAGCAATCAGTAGAGTTAATTTTTTTTTAAAGGACGTCATATAAAGGAACAAGAAGTGAACCAAAAGTGCATACTTTAACTCTTTAATTGATTGTTTAAGCTTGATTCCTTGATAAAAGTGTTGTGGAAGAATACATATGTCTACCACATCAATTTTAAGTGTCATTCAATACTACCAACGTAGCATTGAGAAATACCAAACAGACGAGGCCAGGGTAAGAACATAATTGATAAGTGGTATACTTATATTACTGCTTTATAAGAAATTTGTAAAATCGCAAGTCAAATTCATAGGAAATCCATATACCTACAGGAACTTCATAATTTAAATCTTAGGGACGTTTAGAACAATACTCAGCATCAATCCAAAAATTCATATAATTTACATAGTTTTTCGGCTTTTACTTTAGAGACAATTGTGAAATAAGGCTATAATAACTAAATTGTGTATCTTGAAGAGATATAAGTAAGGTTCCTATTTGCACAATAAGTTTAAACCTTAAGTAAATAAATTAAAAAGAGAAAAACAGCTGATGTTAACAAGTTTATTTTGCGTTTCGGAATAGTTTTATAAATACGTGTTTTGAAACCAAAACGAATAACGAATGTTCATAAAATTGCTTATAGGTACTATATTTTTTTTGTATTCCTAATCTTGCTGTTGGTAGAAAAACAAACTCGTTTTTTATCAATTGGGAAAAATCAATTGTAAGAAATAATAACAGTTTGAACGCACAGACGAAAAAATTTCGAAACTAAAGCCGTAATTTAAACACGAAATATTCGTTTTTGTGTTTCTGAAAGCAGCTGAGACTATTTTAAGAAATAATTTTACAAAAATATACTGAAGAGTGCCAACCACTCAAAAACTTTTTTCACATTACAACAAGTAGGAGTACAGCAGGGTTTAGTTCTATCGCATACCTTGTTTCTGGTTTTTATCATAGCCGAATACATTTGTTTGCGTACGACAGCAGCATTTGTCATTCATATTCATTCAAAAAACGCCCAAGCTCTATTGAGATTGAGAGAAAAAGGCAAAATATGAATGACGCACTCCTAAATGATCTACAAAAAAAATCTCCGAGTGGGGTCTTGCAAATAGAGTAGAGTTCAATGCAAGCAAGGCTCAGTGCTGCCTGTCAACCCACAAGTGGATGTATTGACCCTTAGCTCCCCTCAATATGAATGGTGTGGATCTTGTGGAATCAGTCGCTCTTGACGTTCTGGGCATATCGATCCAATCTGATCTTCGTTGGAATGATCATATTTTCGATGTGTCAAAAGGAGCTGGCAAGTGCCTAGGTTTTTTTAAAACGGTGCAAAAAATATTTCACTTCAGCAGATCCCCGCATGATCTACACCTCATATATTAGACCGAAAATGGAGTACAATTCGCACATTTGGGCAGGGGCTTCATGATCTTATTTGGAGCTTCTGGATTGAATTCAACGTCGTGCGATATATTTGATAGGGGATGAAATTATTTCATGCTCTCTCAACTCTCTTGGGCATCGACGCAATGTTGGTTGCCTAAGCCTTCTGTATAGGTACTACATTGGGAAATGTTCAAGGGAGATACATGGCCTGATGCCACCAGCTCGTGTAATCTCAGGGCCACTCGGGCAGCTGTTCAAGCCCACCCCTTTACCAATGCCTTGATGTCCAATAGAACCTCGCATTACCGAGATAATTAGTTTTTTATTCGCACGGTAAGGTTTTTTATTCGCCCGCGATCGTGTTTCCCGGCAGTTTTTAGTTGTGCAATTTAAAACCAATCTTCACCAAACTACTCCATCTATCCACCCTCCAACTAACTATCACCCATCTTCCGAATCAAAACAATGCTTATGCATTTATAAGGGCATCCCCTGAACGTTGGTTCAGTCTAAAACAAAGTAGATGTTAATCAATAAATAAAAAAATTACTCCAAAATAATAAGAAATTTAAATTTTTCAGTTGCTACATTGTGTCGGCAAACTCTACAAACTTCCCGTAAAAGTAGAACACCTCCAAGAGACAGGCATCGGCAAGACAGTTAACTCTTTGCGTAAATATGAAGGTGAGATTGGCTCAGCTGCCAAGGCATTAGTTACAAAATGGAAAGCAATGGTCGCCGCAGAGGAAGAGCCAATGGAAACTAATTGCAACAAGGATGATACAAATAATTCTAATGGAAATGGTGGTGATTCTGACGACGAAGATCATTATGATGTTAATAGAAATACTGATAAAATTGAATGTGACGAACCCAGTCAGCATCAAGTCAAAGAACGTGCACACACTGAACTACATAACAAAAGCGAAGAAAAAGGGCACCACAAACAATCTTCTTCAAGCTCACATCACAATTCATCTAGTTTAAATACTCCTGCGGACTCTTCTTCATCTTCAAAACATAAATCAAAGTCGAGACACGCTTCGTCATCATCAAGTACGGAAAAGAAGAAATCACATTCAAACGCACATCACAAAAGTCGAGGTAGAGATGCAGAAAAGAAGGACCAAAAGCCCGATAAGCTAAAGGAAAAGGAATCTGATGATAGGAAAAAAGAAGATAAGCAAAAATCTTCCTCTTCGTCAGGACAAAAAGAAAGTAGCAGCAATTCACACAAGAAAGAACATGCAAGTTCAAGTGAAGAACAGCACTCGAAAAAATCAAAATCTTCGCCAGATTCTCACAAGAAAAGTAGCCACCGACACAGCAGCCAAAGCAAAGGACATAAAGATCATGAAAAACATTCTAGTTCGGGTTCAAAAGAAAAAGAACGGAAAATACAAAAAGATGTTGAGGTAAGAGATTTAGTGATAACTGAAATTTGAAGTTAATATGATAACAAAGTTTTGAAACGATGGAAATTTAGATATTTAAAAAAAAAGAGTTGGTTGCTGCTCCTTCGTTTTCATTTTCACATAGTCACATGCATAATAGTGATGTGAAAAATATTGTTACGAAACTTGATCAGAGCATAAATCTTTTTCTGTACGTCAAGTTGGGCTCTCGGCAGAAGCGAAGCTTCTTCGCAAATACATATGACGCGCTCAAAGCAAAAAGTAAACGTACCACAGTACAAGTGTTGTACTGATACGTTTCCTTTTTGTTCTGAGCACTTCATATATAAACAATCATTCATTACAACTTTTTTTTAATAATTGTAAAAAATTTAGTAAATTTTAAAATAACTGAAACACTTTCCCCGTATTCCGTTACGTACTGTTTGTCCATTTCGAAACTTCATCCCCCGTTTAATTGACAACGAAGTTTACGGACCAACCCTTGCTTATAAACTCATTTGAGGTCACATTTTTTGTTAACATGCAACAACAATAGAGTTCAGCTGCTACAGCTTTTTCGCATTTTCTCCGTATTAGATCATCTTAATAACCAACCCAAATATCATTGAAACATCTCAACGATATCGATAAAAGTTGTCCGAAACAATCTAAAGTGAGAAAAATGTACCCACCCTATAATGGGTTGGGCTCAGGGACAACACAAGACATAACACCTAATCATGCGTTTATATAGCTCATATCATACATTAGTTCTCAATCTACTTTTGAGTTGACCTTTTGATAAGTTAACATCAAAACAGCTGCAGTTGTTAACAAAGGTACTCATGCTACTTAAAGGAGCAGCAGCCATATAATTTGTTCTACTAAAAGTAAATTTAATTGTTAGCGTTTCTACTGCTTCCACGGTTAGTGTAAAAATTTATGAGAGTTAGTTCTGGAGAATCGAACACACCAGCTATGAGTTGGTGTAAATAGACGAGATAAGCAGATTTCCTCCGCTCATTAGGTAGTAGTAAGATGATTAGGTAGTAGTCCAGTGTGACGGATTCCAAAAATCAATTTTTTTTTACATTTTTCGAAATCTTAAAAAATTGTCTTAAAAATATACTCTAAAAGTTTCAAACCGAATTTTTTTTTTTAAAGTTACAGCCAAATGATTAAAACACGCCGTAGTGTGTATGAAAGTGCTGTAAAAACCTTAAACACGTTTTTTTCGAAACTACGTTTTCGGGGAAGCACTGACTAAAAAGCATTTACAAAAATTGTGGAAAGCCCATTAACTTTAGTTTAAATAGAGGAGATTAGACACAGTGGATCTGCCAGTAACAAATCCATGCTGACGAGTTGGTATAACCTTCCCACAAGGAATTTTCACACGATCATACACGAGCCGCTCAAAAAGTTTTGGAGTCGATGAGAGTTTAGCGATAGGCCTATAGTTGTTTATATCGTTCCTAAAATCTTTTTTATAAATAGGACTTTTAAAAGATTTTTTCCAAAAAAGTGGAAAATTACATTCGCTAATTAATTTATTGAAAAACATGGACAGTGGTTGGCTTAGAAAGAAACCGCATCTTGTTAACATTGCGGCAGGAATTCCGTCACGTCCAGCATTAAAATCCTCATCGATCGATCCAATATACTTTAAAGTATCATCTGAAGTAAAGGATATAGAGTCCAACGAAACCCTGGGTGTGGTATTCTTATATTCAAAGTAGTCTTCATCAGGATTACGGGGCGTTTCGATAGGATATAATTCATTGCTTTCCACCTGTCATTTGGCAATTATTGCCAATTGAGACCACTCAATATTATTGCTAGCAATATTGCTTTCTATGTATTGCCAAGATGGAGTTTGCAATGAGCTGTATTTTTTCTTGTTTGACAGCCCATTTTTCTTGTTTGACAGCCATTTTGCATTTTTCTTCAAAATTTTAAATGTGTATATCTTAAAAATTAAGTAGCGTGCAGAAGAAATTTATTAAATAATTAATTTATATAATAAAAAATAAAATTATATGTAACATGACATGAGAAAACCCACTCTTACAATATTGCCATTGCTTGCAATAGAATTTGACAGATGGTAAGCAATGGATTATTGCCTATCGAGACGCCTGCCTCACAGTGAACTGCCTAGTGGACAAAAATAAAAAAAAATTGTGTCTCGAAATCGTGCAAATTTGGTATCAATCGACATGTAATACTTTGACTATTACCTAATTACTTAGTTGGCGCTTCAACCGTATGTCGGTCTTGGTCTCATATAAGAATTTGCGCCAGCCATTTCTGTCTTTCGCTTGCTGGCGCCAGTTGGAAATTCCAAGCTTCGTCAGGTTGTCCTCTACTTGTTATTTCCAACGAAGACTTTTACTTTGACTATTAGTAATCCAAAATATTGGAGCAATAAAATGCGTTGTGGTTGCGCTGCAACGCTTGGAAGTTTTTTTTTTAAGAAATTCTAATTTTGGACATAGCTCTTTGAGGTGATTTATACAAATAATTGCCAAAAATTCAGTTTTTAATAAAACGAAGCCAATAAAACAAGCTCATAATTTTAAGAAGTCTGTATTAATAAAAAAAGTAATTTGTTTTATTAACAATTAAAAACAAAATATACTCTATTTCATTATCATTTTGACGAATTTTTGTTAAGATTGGTCAACCTTTGTATGTACTTCCCATACAAAATCAAGTAAAATATTAATATAGATTCAAAGGAGGTACCCGTAGGGTTGAACCGATTTCCATTATTTTCAGTACACATCTATAACTCTATTTAACTACTCTTCTGACGATAATTTTGACGAATTTTTGTTAAGATCGGCCAACTTTTGTATGTCCTCCCATACAAAATCAAGTTAAAAATTCATATAGGTCCAAGGGATGTACCCTAGGGTCGAACCGATTTCAACCATTTTTATTAATTAGCTTAAACTAATAAAGCGTACAAAATTGTATTATCATAGGAGGACTCCTAATATTTTTGTCCATCGCTTATATGGAGACAGTTCACTGTGCGCCGGGTTAAAAGAGTCTGAACAAAATGACTCTTAAAAGATATTGGCAAATAGGCCACAAATTATGACGGTATCATCAGTAAATCCATCAGAATTTTTAAATGATGAAGGGAATCCATCCGATTTTTTTTTTGTGTATGAAACCCCAAAATTTCTTTGGATCAGACAATATTCTCAGCTTGCTGGTATCAGCTCTCAACAGATCTCAACTGGCTAAATAATTGTGATATAAGGTAGTTGAGCAATTTTCAAAATCCAGAAACAAGCGCTTGTAGGTTTCTAGGTCTAGGTTTAAGTCTAAGCTACAGACCTATTTTCTACATGCCCTATTGCTGTTGTTGCGAAGAGTCTTTAATTCCTTTGTGTACCAGGAATAAGAGGTAAGCACAATTTTTTGCAAATTTTAGGCTATACGGCACGGACTTAGAAAAGATAGCAAAGGTTTCCATATAAAAAAAGTAATTGAATCGAGAGTGTTATTATTAACATATTCTAAAATTATGTGAAATTTACTTTAAAGTAAATGATTCAACTTCAAAAAGTCAGATTTTTTAAAATTGAATTCATAACCTTTATCTATTGAGTGAGACTTTACTATATTATTTCTGTCGGACTTATACCATATGCTCAACGGTGGATAGTATTCATCAACAGTAGTCAAAGCATGAGGGGCCCTCTTAACAATCACATTGATACTGTCTGTAGTTAAGACCAGGTCGATAAGTTTTTCACGACTATTTATACAATAGTAAGTCAGAACATATCGCTCATTTCATGCAAGATCATCACAACTCAAAATTTAGTATTTTTCAGGAAAGCTTTATAAGTTTTGAAATTACAGCACGATTACTAATTGTAAAGGTAGACTGAAAATTGTTAAAAATATTTGTAGGCCATTATATTTTCTACTAAAAATATGATAAATTTTTAATTTTGAGTCAATAGTGAATTTTTAAGCAATATTTTTGCAGGTGTCTGTTTGAGTTGTGACATTATTACTACAAAAACTATTTAAAAATAAAAATTTCATTTTGAGTTTTGACGATTTTGCTACAATGGGTGGTGTGAATAAAAATTGAGTGAACACTCTGAGAGGATTCTCTTGGGGAGAGTGTTTCGTCCAGAGTGAACCCTTAATTCGGTGTGAATAAAAATTCCCTCAAATTGCTTGGACTCATTCAATCTTAATGAGATAAGAAATGTCAATTTTAGTTATCAAATTGCTGCGTGAAATAAACAAACACCACAAAAAACATGAAATTAAATTTTTAAAATAAAAGACAGTGTAATATTCAAGGCTTCGGCATGGCAGGCAAAAATTTAATTTATTTACAGAAAGATGAAATTTATAGAAGGGAAATGATTAAATTTGCAATCACTTTAAGAAAATAAGAGAAACAAAAGAGGAGTTAATATAACTCCACTATTTTTTCTATTCGTTCTTTCATTTGAAGTTAATCTTCTTTCTTTTTCTGCTTCATTTGAATGGCTTTTCTCAAATAAAAAGGATGTTTCACCTACAAAATAACTTCATCACTTACAATATAACATTTTCTTGTTTTCCTCATCAGTTCTTTCATTAAACATTTCTGAATTCATATTTGTAAAAAAATATAACTTTTAACAATAAATAGCACGTGGAGGCAAGTAGTCACCACCCTCAACTTTTCTTGAGTACTCACTCAAACAGAGATTTCAAATTTGAACTTTATTCACACCAAAGTTGAGAGCCCTCCCCATGTCAAAAAATAGGATTGGTATTAAGTGGATTAAGACAATAATAGTTTGCAGCTGTAACTACAACAATAAAGACAATTTTGAGAACCAGGCATTTTTAACATAAATTCAACTTGAGCAAACTCCAGTTGAAAAAGCCAAACTTTTACTTTCTTGAGGAAAAGATTTTTTGAGCGTATTTCGCGTATGTTTTCCAGAAGTTTATTAAATAGTCTAGGCGCTGCTGAGGAAAACGAAAATAAGTACATTTGCAGTGAATGTGGCGGAACAATTGTCAAATTTCTAACATTTACTCGCAAATTGTAGATAGGGGAAAATCTAGTGTTTAAATAACCTGATCTTATATAAAAAAGTTCAAAAATTTTAAAAATATATAAATATCTTAGTGGCAAAATAAAATTTTTTTTGAAAAAGCGGTAGGCTATTGTGATACCTATTCTTCTTACAAATTATTCGAATGGCCTTTTTCTGCAGTATACGTACAGGCTATATTTCTGAATATAAAAAGGGAAATTCGCAAATATCTAACGCGAAATAGTTTAATATTAATCGGTCAACAGTTTGCAGATTAATAAAGAACTATAACATCACAAAAAACGTAACAACGGTACATTAAAGAGGGTGGCAGCGGAAGACATCGCTGCGTGATGGCAGGAACATTTGTGACGTCTCCAAACGAAATCCATTCGCCACATCAAAAGAGGTTCAGGCCAATTCAGAATGATTTTTCCCGGGGAATTGGAACAGGGAGTTTTAGTTTTAAAGATAAAGTTCAAAAACGTTTTAGAAATTTTTAATGCCAATTTGCTTATCAACCGTCAATATTCACGAGTGTAAAAAAAATGTGATATCTTTATTTGCTATCTTAAAAATGAAAACTCCCTTTTCCAATTCCCCGGGAAAAATCAATTAGAATTGGGCTGGTTGTTCGGACACTTGATTTAGATATCCATTACCTAACTGTTCGAAGACGAGCCGTTGAGAACGGTTTAAGAAGTTACAAACCGGCAAAGAAACCTTTGCTTACAGCTAAGTTTAAAAGACAAGGTGAGGTGTTATAATTTAAACAATTCTGTCTTAAATTGTGACAACGAGTGGCAATTTATAGTTTTTTACTGCATTATTCATATATTATTCATATACATGCACACCAACGATGAGAAAGACACGAGAAGCAATACAATTTTGTATAGAAGAAAATATTGCTTTTCGTGTCTTTCTCATCGTTGGTGTGCATGTTCGTGATACAGAATAATGCAGTTAGACTCAGTCTTGCAAAATAGATCCTAAATTGGACCGTTCAAAATTGGATAACCGTTTTTTTAGCGATGAATCAAAGTTCAACTTGATTAATTCAGATTTGATGTGGACGGTACGGCGCCGCCCAGGTACACGACTTGAAGGCCGAAACTGTTAAAGAAAATTTTAAGCACGAAGACGGTGGTATTATGGTCTGTAATTGTTTTTCCTATAATGAAGTTGAACCATTTCAAAAAATCGATGGAATTATGGATCGATTTGTATATAAAGACATTTAAGAAAGCACCGGCACAATCACAATGACTTGAATCTCATCGAAAATCTTTTTGGGATTTTGAAGGTAAAAGTTTAGGTAAAAGGGAACAAAAACCTAATACCAACATATCTAATTTAATACAGTCGATGCCGCTCAGATGTGCAACGGTTATCAAGAACTATGGATCTTACACCAAATATTAATTATGTTGCTTTTGTTTTGCTCCCAGACAAACTGAATGTCGTCACAATAATTGCAAATTTGATAAAAAAACAAAACCAAATTTTAATATGATTTGCTTTTAATATGATGTATGAATTAGAGCTCCCTTTTTCACATGAACACGTGTAATACGAGTACCATGAATGAACTAACAAACGAACAGCGCTTAAAAATCATTGAATTATATTATCTAAATACGTGCTTTGTGAGAAATGTGTTTCACAAATTACGGCAAATTTATTGTCGTCACAATCGACCCATCGAACAGGCTATTCAAGCTTCTGTGACTCACCATTTTCACTTTATTGGACATTAATCCACCAACCTCTATGCGGTGAGAGCTTACTGAGGAGAACATTGCTGCTGTATCGGCCAGTGTCAATGAAGATTGCGATAT
Organism: Dichetophora obliterata; assembly: GCA_963920525.1. Lineage (NCBI taxonomy): Eukaryota > Metazoa > Arthropoda > Insecta > Diptera > Sciomyzidae > Dichetophora > Dichetophora obliterata. The sequence continues at coordinate 310,477,294 of OY986435.1, forward strand.
GTCAATTTGTCGGCGTTGTCAATAATTAGGCTTGTTATTCGATCACCTGGAAGAAGATTTTACCTAAAGATCTCGGTATGAAACCATACTATATCGTCGTTTGTTTGGTGAAGGGGCCTTAGAAAAATTGGATGAAGATCCACTTTTTTATCGAAAAATTGTCTTCAGCGACGAAGCTCGTTTTTGGCTCAATGAGTACGTCAACAAACAAAATTGCCGAATTCGGTCTGAAGAACAGCCAGAGACAGTTCAAGAGCTGCCAATGCACCCTGAAAAATGCACTGTTTGGTGCGGTTTGTGGGCCGGCGGCATCATTGGACCGTACTTTTTAAAAAATAATGAAAATTGCAACGTTACAGTCAATGGAGCAAGGTACCTTGCGATGATTACCGACTTTTTTTGCACAAAATGGAAGAATTGGGCTTGGTTGATATGTGGTTTAACAAGGCGGTGCCACATGCCAAAAGGCACGCGATACCATGGACCTATTGACAGGCGAGTTTGGGGAGCAATTAATCTCACGTGTTATTTATTTATTTATTAATTTCATTTCATCTAACAGAGAGATCAACTCTTACAGACTAGTTCAAAACATATTACTTACTTACTTAGTTGGCGCTACAACCGTATGTCGGTCTTGGCCTCATCTAAGAATTTGCGCCAGCCATTTCTGTCTTTCGCTTGCTGGCGCCAGTTGGAAATTCCAAGCTTCGTCAGGTTGTCCTCTACTTGGTCTTTCCAACGAAGATGCGGTCGTCCTCTTCTGCGTTGACCGCCGCTGGGTACCGAATCGAATGTTTTCTTCACTGGAGCATCGTCTTTCATGCGCTGAACATGACCAAGCCACCGAAGCCGCTCGATTTTAATGCGCTTGACTATGTCGATGTCAGCGTACAGCTCATACAGTTCATCATTCCACCGTATTCGGTACTCGCCATTGACGCAGATTGGTTCGTAGATCTTACGAAGAATCTTTCTCTCGAATGCTCCTAAATTTTTTTCATCTAAACTGCTCAGCGTCCAGGTTTGTGATGCGTAAAGTAGGACGGGCATGATGAGCGATTTGTAGAGCGTGATTTTCGTTCGTCGAGAGAGGGCACAGCTTCTCAATTGCCTACTGAGCCCAAAGTAACGCCTGTTGGCAAGAGTTATTCTTCGTTTGATCTCAATGCTGATGTCGTTGGTTGAATTAATGCTGGATCCCAGAAGAATGGAAGAGTGCCTTCCATCGATCAAAACGTGATCAATTTGATTTTTTGTTTTTTGATCAGGGGACATCCAGGTGGCTTTATGAATATTGAGATGCTTGAATCTAGTGCTACTTACGACCATGTTTCGTGCTGCGGCGAAGTCAATCAGCCTCATTCCGTTATCGGAGGTGTTGTCGTGGAGGCTGAACTTTCCGACTGTTGGACCAAAAATATTTTCCTTGCCCACCTTAGCGTTGAAGTCACCAAGCACGATTTTTACGTCGTGACGGGGGCAGCGCTCGTAAGCATTTTCAAGGCGCTCGTAGAAAATTTCCTTGATCTCATCGTCCTTGTCTTCTGTCGGAGCGTGCGCACATATTAAGCTTGTATTGAAAAATCTAACCTTGATGCGGATTATGGCAAGTCGTTCGTTCACAGGTGTGAATCGCAGGACGTGGGGCCGTAGTCTCTTGCCAACTACAAATCCGCATCCAAACTCGTGCTTCTCCGCATGGCCGCTGTAGTAGATATCACAGGGTGCATGCCGAATGCAACCCTGTCCCTTCCATCGCATTTCTTGCATAGCAGTGATATCAGCTTTGTATCTTTCCAAGACAGCAGTCAGTTGGATAGAGGCACCTTCCCGTCGTCATCAGATTTGGGGATCATTTTTCTTCTTTTCTTATTTGTTTTCATTGAAATTTGTTTTTACGGGTGGGCTTCAAACCCGACGCACAACCTATTTTAAGCCTAGGGAGGCCCGCCGCTCAGATTAGCCGCCAAACTAACGGTTGTCAGTTTTGACGTTGCCCAGGAAACACCACGTGGATGTTTGAGTCGACTTGAGACGATTTCACAAAGATTATGCTGGCCTCGCCAGGTTGAGACAGTCAGACATGTTACATTGTTCCATCGCCCCCAGTTTCCCAGTTCAAAACATATACATATCTAAAATTGCTTAAAAATAGAATTGTTAATACTTTATATTTAAATTAAGTTAATAAATGGAATTAATAAAATTTGTATAATTCAATACAGACGAAAAAAAGTGTAAAAAGGCTAACGTGGAGCTTCAAAGCATTACGCGCCAAAAAGGTGCATAATTAATGTTTTTTTTTATAATTAAATCGATAATTACAAATATCACATAATAAAACAATATGACGTGGAACATTCGAGCCATAAAAGCAAAAGGCAGTTTAAAGTAGGACAGTGGATATGGTGATGTATCATGTCACGAATAAAAAGAACAGACTGTATTAATAACATGTAATTAAGAAAAACGTTCAAGTACTCCAATCTGATTTAAGACTAAAAAAAGATTTTTTTTAAACAATATCCAGAACAATTATGAAACATCAATTTCAGCTAACAATAAATTAGTTATTCTGAGACAATCAGCTAAGGTCTCTTGCTGAGCAAAATAGCTTCTCAGCATATTGCACCGAAAATTAAAATAACCTCTTAGGTTTCTAAATGCTGGAAAAAGTTTGCCAACATCTGAATTTACGGATGGACCACCTCAGGGGTAGTTGCGAGCAACATTTACATAAAACAATCTTTAAAAAGTAAATAGCAGGTTTTGATGTATCGCTCCAAATAAATATTTTATTCACTATTGCAAATTTTCTGTTTTTTTTATTTTCTCGTGCTCACAGGCAGACGGATAATTCTTAATTGATTTAGGTGATGATGATAAAGAATATATGCATATATTTCTGTCACGCCTCCTTATAGGCGTTTGCAAACGGAGTGATAAAACTAATATAACACTTGCGCAGTACGCGTGGAGGGGGGCGGTATAAAAATATATTTTTCTGTTAATGCGCTCAAATACACTTTCTTCTCCATTTTGTATACATTTTGTGTAAATAAAAATTCTCATATAGAAACTTTTGTCCCCAGCATACTCACGAAAAACACAAATCAACTTCCAAGGAACGTGAACATGGTCATGATAAAAAGAAGCATACCTCTTCATCCAAATCAACATCGTCATCATCATCATCAGCCCACAAAACCAAAGATCCAGCATCAACTAACCACACCTTAGCATCATCCTCGAGTACTTCGGCAGAGCGTAAGCGTCGTCGTTATAGTTCTGAGCATAATTCGTCCAATGAGTCGGTTGCACTAATGCCAACAGAAGTCAAACAAAGTAAAGCTGCCGTTGCAGAAGAACATGATAATGAAGAAGCAGATTTTATCGACTCCTCAATGGGAGCTAACTTTGCTGATGTGCTAGGCATGTTGAATAAACCTTCAAAGAAGTCAAAAAAAATGAGCAACGCATTAAAGTCGCCTAGTTCCAGTGTCAAAGCTCCCTCCTCAATAAGTGCTAAGAGCAGCAGTAGTTCTTCAAAGGAGAGCCAGCATAAAAGCAGCAGCAACACAGGCAGTTCCAAAATGAATGGTATAAGATCCTCAACGTCGTCATCGAACGCTGCCTCAACCTCAAGTAAATCAGATATGGTAATTAAGAACCTTAATTCTAGTTAGTATGTACATTAAAAAAGTTTTATTTTTTATAATTTTTATCATAGAAACCAGATTTGCTATCATCTTCAGCAAAGTTGGAGCCACTGGATCCAAGTATTGCTTTGGAACTGCCTTCTATATCAAACAACTACAAACCTATGCCACTCAATCAAACTGTAATGGATTGCGTATTTGCCTCTTCATCGACATACTCAAATACACCTAAAGCACCCGTGCGTACTCTCACCGATGCTGAGGCTTTGAATCACGGAATTTCTTCCAAGACTATGCGGCAAGTAGTCTTTATAGCAATATATTTGTGCAATTTGACTAATAATGCAGTTTGAATTGTAGCACAAAAATTTATTCAGGAGTAAGAACAGGTCAGCTGATGCAAGTGACAAGTCTTTTCGATCTTTGTATTCGAGTGCTACAAAAAAATATCGATGGTAAGTTGAGCAACAATTCTTAATATTCTATTGGTGTTTTTATCTTGGAATCTTGGAATTTCTTTGTTAGCTCTTGAATATACCGGAGGTGTACCGTTTGAAGTTCTACGTCCCGTGCTTGATCGTGCTACACCACAGCAATTGATTATTTTTGAAGAATACAATCCATATTTAATGGAAGATAGTGACACCCTGTGGCAGCACCATGTCCAGCGACATTATCGTTCTCAAAAACGGAAGGAAATGGAATCATGGCGAGAAATGTTTTTGGTAAGTTTTTACACTCTTAATTGGTAGTTAGTTACCATGTTAGTCCCAAAATGGAAAACATCAGTTAAAGATAGTAGTTTTTAGTTTAGACAAAGGGTTGGTTAAGTTAAAATGTTAACTGTTTGACTGCCTAGCTGCAAATGAAATTTTTGGTTAGGCTGGAATTCATGTCTGACAAGCATGGAAGATGTCTGACTGTTCCCTTAAAACTCGTATGAATTTTGTTCATTACAAAGAGAAGGTGAAAGGCAAAGTGGTGCAAGCCACATATAAATATAAAAAATAAACTGGCCATTTCAGCCCTTGGAAGGACTTTGACCTAGCTTCTATTGGTCAATTGTGTTGTTCTTGTTATTAAATGTTTGATCACAAATGACCGAGAACTGGACCTACTTGTTTTATGCCGACTCCGAACGGCTTATGTTCTCAAGAAGCTTTACATGGCAATTTTTACTCTCTGAGGTTTGCCATTGTCTGCAGAGAGTTGACGACCTGCAAACTTTTCTGTCTGAGCTGGAATTGAACCCGTTCTACCGCGGTTCTTTAGCTTAGGGGCCACGCACTCTACCCACTACGCTACGGCCGCCACATATCTACAAAAAATTAATACGATTGAGGGAGAATGGGTGTCAACAATAATTATTTTTTTAAAAACGGTTATTGTTTCGTAATTTATATAAATACTCAGCTGGCATTTTGAGCAAACGCTGTGTAAAATTATTGTGTATTTAGAAATTTTCAGTTTATTGGAATAATTTTTTTTTTAAGAAAAAATTATCAAGAAGTTGTAAGCTATTTTTATACTAAACTCCTTTTTTTGAATTATTAAAAAACTTGTGCAAACATTTTAAAAATAGACTGATGCCATTTTCCTTTTTTAGTGTAATAAACACTTGTGTAAAAATAAATATGTACTCTGTTGGTATATTTTATACACATTTAATTGTAAAAAATTTAAAATACACTGAAGGTTTTTTTTAGTTTTAAAAAAGCAAATCCTTTAATTTATTTCATAAACTTTACACATAATTTTTAAAAATTTGTTTAATTCAATTGATCAACGAGGCTCAATTTTTTTTTTGTTTAAAAAGGGTTATGCAAAAAAATTAGAGGATACAATTTTTCTGGCATGTATTTCCCATGATACATGTATATATTAAGCCGGATCAATTTGTACAGAGAAAAAAAGTCAGTTAGACACCGACTCAAAAGTTAGAGGGACTTTTAAAAAACTATTTTGGCATAATTTTTTTTTGGATCGGAAAAACCCCCATAGAGCGGTTTTGGTTCTGCTGGACCCCTTTTTTGTCCAAAAAGTCATGTTTTTTGCATGTAACTTTTTTCTTCAGAATGCATACCCGAGATAAACAAAATAATAATGATATTGATTGTACAAAAATCTTGGCTAAAAAGAAGTTTACAATTTTTGTTCGTTACATACTCTTTTGAGACACCAAAAAAACGATATTTATTTATTTTCGGAAAGATGTTTTTTAAAACGCCTTTAAAATATGTATTTTTCATGGTATTCACATGATCTTATTGGAGCGGTATTGAGCTCTTCTTTCCATTGATATATCGTATAGTGTATCGTAAATTTTTCGATGCTATTTTTGAAGCACTATTGTGTGTTTTTATGCCTTAGAACAAGAGTTTTCGTAAATCCTGAATTTTGTACGTACTGGAGCACCCTCTGGTGGATACTACTGAAAAACGGTTGCCAGAATTTGATTTTGAGTACCCAACACCTCATATACCAAGATTTAAGCCCTGAAAAAGCCCTTTGAATATCGATTTCTCATGTTTTATATATTTGTGGCACTTAGTGTTGTTTAAGCCACACTAAAAGATATATCAATAAAAAGAAGAGCTCAATCAATACCTTGACAATAACAAAAACTACATATTTTATTGGTGTTTAAAAAAAACTCTTTCCGAAAATGACGAAATATCGATTTTTTGAAGTCTCAAAAGAGTTTGTAAAGAAAAAATTTTTAACATTTTTGTATCCAAAATTTGTGTACGATAAATCCTTTATTATTTTGGCTTTTACATGAAAAACAACATGATTTTTTGGCCTAGAAAAGGGTACAGGAGAACCAAAACCGCTGCATGGGCATTTGTCAGATCCAAAAAAAAAAATTATGCCGAAATAGTTTTTAAAAGGATACAAAAATATTCAAACTATCAAGTAACCTTATAACAGTCACGGACACCATAGCTGATTTAAAAAATAATGTGTCATCTTTTGAAACCGCGATAACCAAAATCAATGACTCTTTAACGCATAAATATAAAACAACTGACAACGAAAAACGTACAATACAAAACATATCGGAAAATCTCGCTGTTCTTAGAATGGACGTCGACACCATGATACAATCCAATTCAAGGGTAACTTTACCACCACCTCAGCAGCCAGATCCACTAATTGAAGTTTTATACCATAAGGTAAATGAAATGAGTGATGATCATGAAATATTTCGGGTGTCGCTTGCTGAAATTACTGATTATATCAGATATGCTCCAGAAAGAGTTCAGAACATCCCAGAATCACCACCTCATAACGCTTCTTCTATCTTTGAAGAAATCAAGAAGCTACCGATCCTACTTCACTGGTTCATTCTTTGCGCTCACCACCGGAGTCTCTCTCTGATAAAGAAATGGGGCCACCTATTGCTATTCCTGTGGCTTCACCGCGGAAATTAATTCATAAGTTTGGAACATCATGGACATCATCTGAAGGGATAACCGCATTAAAAAGCTGAAGAGTGTGAATTATAGACTAAAAACGACATTGTTTGTTAAGGGCCTCCCAGTAAAAACTACAGTATCCTGGCTGCGTAATTATTTTCAGAAAAAATTTGGTTTCGCAATTTCTGACTGCATAAAAATGTCCATCAAGGCCAGAAAATTCTGCAGTCTTAAGTTGGACATTCCAACTCAATATGTATGGATGTTTCTAAACATCTCTGGTGGCATAATGATACATGGTAAGTGGAAAATCTCCGAGTGGATAGACAACCCTGAGAAGAAGCTGAAGACACCTAGATATAGCAGCGATAATAACGATGATCATCATATAAATATAACTATGAGTAAGCCTGTAAATAATGATAATTCCACTAAGCTTAATTCAAAGTTTATTAAAAGTAAAGCATCAATTAATGATGGCAATGTTCATCATAAAATTAAAATAATGAGTAATCCTACGAATAATGTTTATTCTTCTAAGTTTAACTATAAATCTAATAAAAGTAATGCTCCTAATAAACCTTTGCCAGATTGTAACTGGTCTTATAAAACAAATGTTTTTCCCAAATTTTCTCCTTTTCCAAAACATACTTCAATTCCTCTATCCTCTTCCGTTCAAAAATCATTAAAATCTAAACGCGTCTCGTTTAACCTTAACCCTGAATCTGACTCTCTCTACATTAAAAATACACCTAAAATCCACAGTACATCCTATCCTAATTTCGTGCACTCTCATACTCTAAGCCCATCTCCATCTGATCCAATTATAATTGAGCCCTCGAACCAACCTGTCAGTCCGAAGTCATTCCTAGACCCTCTACTACCACCAAGAGTCAAATTAACGTTAAATTCTTGCGCAGACACTGAGAGTAGATATGCCCTATCTCGCCTTAGAGAGAACAGTGTATTTAATAACTTTCGTCTGTATCTCGCCTACATGCACAAAGCCCCTGATTCAATATGCATTGAAGGCAAGACTAAAACTAATCTTAAAGTTTTAATTCAGCAAGATGGTCTGCCTACCGATGTTGATGACTTGCTTAACTTATTTATTCGTTTTCACGACCAACTCGGCGTGACGATCGATCAAGTCAAGGCGGATCTTGATACCTATGGTGCTCACGTCAGGACTAAACATGTCTCCCTTCTTCAAAAATCTCGTAAAGACCAACAACAATATAATCGTCCCTAACTCCCATTTCTTAAATATATTTTACCATAACTGCGGCGGCATGAGAAGCAAATTAAATAAACTTTATGTTGACGCCAAATCATGTCACTTCAATGTTCTAGTATTCACTGAGACATGGTTAAATGATACCTTCAATAATGAAGAAATTCTTGACAGTAATTGGACTGTCTTCAGAAACGATCAGGATTACTCCTCTACTGGTCTTTCTAGAGGAGGTGGCGTTCTCCTAGCAACTCACAATTATCTTTCAAGTGAGCTAATAGATACGCATACCCATAAACTTTTTGATCACCTGATAATTAAAGTCTGTTCAGGAAATAGTCTTTTTATGTACATAGGTGTCGTTTACATTCCTCCCGGCTCAAGTGAAACAACATACAACGAGCTATGTGAAATACTGTCCTCCTTTACATTCACTCTTAAAGAGGAAGATAAGGTTGTTATTCTTGGTGACTTCAACCGGCCAAATATCTCTTTTGTCGTTGATGAAAATGACAAGTATCTTCTTCCTGTTAACCTTTCTAATGCCATAGATTTCTCATTATTTAGTACATTTTATGGCAACGATCTGCAACAAGTTTCTTCTGAACAAAATAAAAATGGCAGATGGTTGGACCTTATCTTTACTAACTCGTACGATTAAGTGAAGGTTAGTCCATGCACTGAAGCAGAAAATTTATTTACTAACACTGTTCACCATACAGCTTTAACAGTTGCTTTCTCTGCTAACGACATTACTTTTACCCAGTCTTATAATAACTCTATTGCATACGATTACCTCAACGCCGATTACGAAAGTATTAAATGTTATCTAAATGCTCTAAACTGGAATAATATTCTATCCAACATAGATTTAGACAGCGCTGTCTCAAGATTTTATCAGCACATTTTTACTGCTATCGAAAATTATGTGCCAAAAATAAAGAAAAAGAATAAGCTTTCGGAGCCATGGCTAGACAAAAATCTCAGATTTTTGAGAAACCAAAGAAACAAAATCTAAAAACTTCTCAAAACCACCGATAATGTAAGCGATGAACTGAAGCTAAGATATGACGAGCTATCTAAAGAGTTCTCTATCAAGTCAGAAGAAGAGTATAAGTTGTACACTAACCTTATTGGCGAGAAAATTGTCGAAGAGCCACAAAAATTTTTTGACTTCGTTAACATGAAGCGAAAATCTAGCGGCTATCCATCTTCTATGTTTAAAGGTGATGTCAATTCCTCCAACCCTCATGAAATCAGCAACTTATATGCAGACTATTTTAAAGAAGTTTTCTGTGTTTTCACAAGTAATACTTATAGTTCCCCTCCCTTTTCAGGAATTTGCCCTATAATTAATCATATCCAACTAACGTGTGATGAGATATCTAATGCGATTAAAGAAATTGATACAAATAAAGGACCCGGCCCAGACTTGTTACCCCCGCACTTACTAGTCCGATGTTTAGACACACTTATCTTGCCTTTATATATAATATTTAACAAATCTCTACTCCAAGGATCTTTTCCATCGTATTGGAAGATATGTCACCTAACACCAATATATAAAAATGGCGATAAAAGTCTGTTGAAAACTATAGAGGAATCGCCATATTATCGGCTATTCCAAAATTGTTCCAAAAAATTATATGCGCAAAACTAACATCTATTATAAATCCTTTACTCAACGAACAGCAACATGGTTTCCGTAAAGGTAGATCAACAACAACAAATCTAATGACTATGATCTCTGATGTTTTAAGTAAAATGGAAAAAGGACATCAAGTGGAGGCAATATACACCGACTTTAGCAAAGCTTTTGATCGAGTCGATCATGATATCTTGGCTTCCAAATTGGAAAAGATTGGTATCTCAGGATCTTTGCTCAGTTGGCTGAAGTCCTATCTCCACGACAGGTCTCAGTTCGTAAAATTTCAAGGTACCTTATCCAAACAGATTTTAGTTACATCCGGCGTACCACAAGGTAGTCACCTTGGTCCACTTCTCTTTAATATTTTTATCTCAGACCTATCTGATATTCTTTGCGATATCCCACATCTAATGTATGCAGACGACCTAAAAATGTACCATGTTATTAAATCGGAAACAGATGTAATTTACTTACAGTCGAAACTGTCATCTCTTGAGCACTGGTGCAATCAAAATAAACTACATCTTAATGTTAAGAAATGCTGCGTAATAACCTTCTCCCGTAAAAATTTGGTAACAAATAACAGTTACTTCCTCAATAGCATTGAACTTAAAAGAGTCAACCATATTGTTGATCTTGGTGTAGACTTGGACAACAATTTGCGTTTCAACTCACATTATGATAAAATTGTATCTAGGGCCAGCAAACTACTCGGTTTTATAAAACGGCGTGCAAAAGAGTTCAAAACTGTTTGGGTCACGAAAGCTTTATACTGCGCGTTAGTGCGCCCTATTCTTGAATATGGATGCATTATTTGGAATCCTGCTTTCGAATCACACAGTGAAAGACTTGAATCTATTCAAAAGCAATTTCTGCTTTTTGCGCTTAGGGACACGTATAACCCCCGTGAGTACAATATATTGGCACCTTATGATTTTAGGCTTAGCCTTCTGAATTTAATGCCCCTTTCAACAAGAAGGACTTTACTTAGTTCTTGTTTTACCTTCGATACATTAACGGTGTTGTTGATAGCGAGTATATATCAAACAAGATACAATTTAATGACCCGATCAGACGTACACGGCATACACGACTATTAAATGAATATCAACATCACACTGTCTACGCAAGAAATGAGCCGATAAATAGGTGCTGTAGAGAATTCAATAATATCAGCGAGTACTATTCACCCCCTATGTCTAAATTAACTTTTAAGAAAAATCTTTCCAAGTCCCTATTTCCGTCATACCTTCCTTTAAGCAATCTTAATCTATAACTAAGCATGCCCTCTCCAAATCTTTTTTCCCTACTAAAAGCCCAATAATCCTGCGCTCTTCATTTATTGTCCTTTTAGACATTAAGAATTAAATGCTTAGATAATAAATAGCCAGTCCAATTCCCTATTCCCTTCTCAGATCTCTCCTAATCTTATCAAATAAAATTCTTAGCTATATTACTATGTATAAAATATGTTAGCATGTAAGTTCCTTTTCTTTTTCTTTTCTTCTCTCCTTTTCTTTTTGACGTGTTATTGAATTCATGTCGATCAGGTGGGCGGATTACGCCCACATTGATTTGCATATCTTCGAACACTAAAACAAGGAAATGGGAGAACGAAAAAAAAGAAAAAAAATAAACAAACCTGTTAGAATAAGTAAATTGCCTTGCTTGGCCAATAAATAAATAAATAAAAGTCCCTCTTTCTTTTGAGTCGGTGTCCGGCAAGATCTAAATTTTGATCCGGCTTAATATTTAAAACAGTTTAACATTTTCCGAGTTCCATTTTCTTAAACAGAAATAAATAAAATCAAATTAAGTTTTACAGCCCTATTCTGGCAAATTAACAAATTGTTAACCAGTATTTTGAATATTTCTGTGTGTTTGTTGTAATTTTTTTATTTCAAAACAAAATTTGAAGCTCAAAAATAAAAAATTTTGATAAAAATTGTCAACTGCTTTTCAGTTATTGCCAATTTCATTAACAAATTTTGTTTTTTGAGCTTTAAATTTTGTATTGAAAACAACAAACACATAGAAATATTAAAAATACTGGTTAACAATTTGTTAATTTGCCAGAATAGGGCTGTTAGTATTTAAAAACGAGAAAATGTATTTCCTTCAAAAATAGTTTGGGTATTTATGTTCTTTTTTTTTACAATCCTGATTTTGCTTTTAATTTTTGAATAAAAAAATAGAAATCAATATTTGCAAGTTAGTTTGTGCTCCAAAATATGTTGGGCAAATTTTGCTTTTTATTTTTGCCTTAAAAAAAAAATCAAAACATACAGTTATTTTGTGCTCAAAAAAATATCGGGCAAACTTTACTTTTTATTTTTGCTTTAAAAAATAAAAATCAAAACATACCAGTTATTTTGGGACCAAAAAAATCGGCCAAAATTTGATTTTTATGTTTGCCTTAAAAATTAAAAACCAGAAATAATTATTATTTTATGCTCAAAATTTTAAAAGTCACAAGATAATTATTATTTTTTGCTTTTTATTATAAAGTGCATACTTAGTACGGTTTCTGATTTTTTTCAACTGTTCTGACCCCATCCGTCCTTGGGATAATATTGCGTTCTTTGCATGGCTCTTTTTATACATATAGTTAAAGCATTTCGGTCACTGAGGAATCTAAACATAATCCGAACTTTAAATAATTTTACATAAAATCTGATAGTTAAAACATTCTTGTAACATTATGCCAGCAGAATATGGGGAAATGGGGGAAAACAAATAACTTACCCGGTTGAAATATTTTGTTATTGGGTTGGCAGAAAGATATGATTTTTCTCAAAATGATTTCCAAAAGGAACTCATAGATAGGAACATAGTTGAAGATCTCCATTGAAGCATTTGTAATTTCATTTTCATTTGTGATTTTAAAAAATTGTTTTTATCTATTTTCACAGCGTTGTCAGGAAGATCAAGAACGCAAACTTAATATTCTGGCAGAAAGCATCAAACAATCTCAAAAAATAATTGCTGCTCCAGTGCGAAAGACACAGTTAGCGTTTATTGATTCTCTGGTTAAACCACCACGAAACGTGCAACGCAAACAGGAGCAATACGGTACGAAATCAAAACTAGTTGCAACTCCGGCAGCACGTGTAGCATCGCTTTCAAGTGCAACACCGAATGCAGCTAAAACAGGAGATGCGCGGCTAAGAGTAGCTGCTACTGTACGTGACCACGCCCAAGTTTGTAAGTTGATATTTTATGATTTAATTTTCAGCATTTTAATACGTTTTATTTGCAGCCAACGCCATACGTCCAAAAAAAGCTCCGCTTATGGCCAAAACACTACAACTCATGCGTGGTCGCCAGAAGCGATAAGAAAAAGGCACGCAGCAACCTTTTACATTACCACATGTAACGTGATAATCCAATAAACGCTGCTACCCATATATATATATCGTAGAGGGTTTTGTGCTGTTGTTGTTTTAGTTAAAAAAAATACTGTACGCCTAAAATACGTTATTTTTAAATTGTCTATTTATTTGTTCCACTTATTGCATCATCACAAAAAAAAAACACAGTTTAATGTTTTTAGTTTATAAGAATGTTAGTCAATTGTGAGATAGTAATTGATAAACTCGGTCATAAACAAAAGAGGTTCCATAATAAATTCAGAAAAATGTTGTGAAAATGGTCAAGTTTATGTAAAGAAAAAACACAGTGTTTATACAAAAATTTAATATATTATTGAAATAAAAACCAAATATTTATAAATAATTGTAATGAGTTATGTATCAGATTGCATTAATGAGTTTTTGGCTCTTTTTTAACATGCCAGAATAAAAAACAACGTAGCCTAATGTGTAAAAAACTTAAATTTCTCAAAACACAAGAAAATAAAGTCACGATTATATACCTTATTTTATTAAAAATTAATGTTAGTAAGACATGCTAATGCTTGAACTGTATCTAATATGACAGCAAATGATTGGGTTATTTATAAAATTAATAAGAAGCATATCTATCGTTTTTGAAAACAATTTCTTTGTTTATAAATACATTTATCATAATACCTAATAAATATTGTTACATTAACATTATAAAAGGAAAATAATCTATACTAAGAGATATACACTTAATTACCAATACAGGACAAGGTTTCGTTACGATTAAATATAACTTTAACTAAACGCCGGCTATTACTACTTAATGCCATTAACCGATTTCCAACTAAAGAGGATGAGGAGGAGGAAGACGGGGTTGATGTTGTGTTGCCACCTTCACTTACACTAGAACTTATTTTGGTGACATCCCACAAACGCATGCTGCCATCTTGGTATGCCGCTGCTATGCGTTGCCCAGATAAACTCCACGCTATGCTTGTGCAGCTTGCAGTTAATTCCTTAAGTTCAGTCAATTGAGAGCCTGCTGCAAGATCAAATATGCGTATTTTTGTTTCTTCGCCACAAGCAGCCAGCAGTTTGCCATCAGGACTGAACGCAATGTTAGTCACAGGCATCTTGCAATCCGTAAACACACGCATTAATTTGCCGCTTGTTACGCACCACAGTCGCACTGACAAATCCGCTGAACCAGTGGCAACATATGTCCCATTCGGATGGAAAGCCAGACACTTGAGTTAAATAGATACACGTTAATAATTACTTTCGAACGTATCCTTTAACTTACCTCAATATCTTGGGTGTGCCCCACATACGTAATAAGTGGAAATTCGCGATCTAGCGACCACAAACGCGCTGTCAGGTCTTTTGAACCAGTGGCAGTGTACATACCGACTGGACTCTCGTCTACGCACCATATTGGATAACTGTGGCCACGATAGACAGCAGCGCAAGTGTAGTTATCTGCACGCCAAGTTCGCATCGTGGCATCTTTCGATACACTATATAGCAAAGGGTATTGAGCAGAGAAACGCACATCAGTAACACCGCGATTATGACCACGAAGCTGAATGCTTCCATATTCATTTCTAAATGGCCAAAAAAACCATATCAAACATTTGAATAAATTTCTTATGCAAACTTACACTGAATTTTCCTCATATTTTTTTGCATTATAATTTAAGTTTTGTCTTCTTTTTCGAATACAATTTTCTTCGTCTAACCGCACTGCCAACTCAATTTCATCATCTTCCTCATCCTCATAGTAATTATTTTGCTCCCATTTGCATGTAGAGTCAGAAAAGCGTTTATACAAAATTTTGCCACTGCAAGTTTGCTGATTCATCTGCCAGAGCTGTACGGCGGCGTTGTCAAAACCCGCAACCAAATGGCAACCATTCTGATCCACATGAGCCGATGTTAGCCTGAAAATTGAAAAAATTAATTTCATCGAAATGTTTTTAAGCTCTCATCCTACCCTCTGCATTTATCTGCTACTTTGACAAATTTAGGAAATTCCGTTTGTATTTCCATCAACTTTTCGCTCGATTCACGAACAGTTTTTAAGCAGTGGCGTACATTTCTTTCACGTCCTTGTTTTTGGAACAGCTCCTCTTCATCACCAACAGTATCTTCAGGTTCTTCAGCCGCCGCTTGCTTTACAGCTTCAGTAGTGTTATTTTCTTTGCTCTTAACAATTTCCTCTTCTTCATCCTCGTCATCATCTTCTGGACCATGAAATAAGTAATCCTCACTCCACTGTCTCACCTCATTGTCTATTATATGAACATGCAGCCAATTGTAGACCAGGTTCAGTATCAAGACGTGACCCTTCTTCTGTAGGTACACATCTAATGCATTGAATACTTCTTCAGTAATGTATAGCTCATACTTGGAGCTGCGGAAAAGTCGCACGTCTTCATTATGTTCCGCTGCATCTTGTTTTGTGCAGGTCGACAGAATCTGTACGAGTTTAATGAAAAATTGTTTCTCCAAATCTTCTTCCGTGGTTGGGAGTTTAGCAAATTTAATTTGCGTATGAATGGAAATACCATCTTCAGTGCTGATTGCCACCACTTCAGGCACAGAGCAGCCGTTTATTTTTGTTGGTAATGGGGCCTCGTAATTCTCTACTGTTGCCACTAGATGAGCATATTTTTTAAGGAAATCTACAGCTGCTTTGGGCTCACGAGCTTTTAAAAGTTCCAAATACAAATGGCAAAGCATTGGCGGCAAGAAACGACGTAGCTCCGAGCGTACAAATTCGTTCTGCGCTTCTACGAACTGTGAGAACCTAAGGATGTATTAACAAAATTTGTATTACCCCATGAATTGTTTTTCATGTCGATGCATACTTGCCAAACTGCTGTTCTACAATGTGTTGGTTGTTGTTGATACACAGTACATTTGAGTAAATAAATGAATTACCATTCTTTAGATCACCCTCAATCATTTTGTTGAAGACAAATTGCTTTTTATTCTGCAGCAGCAATAAATCTGATTTCCGAACTTTTTCACTTCCCTGGGAGGAGATATTTTTTTAAAAATACTAGTTAATGTTGGTCATAGTTACCACATGGCTCTTTTGTTTTAAATAATAGCCCACTGCAGCACGAATTAAATCATTTTTAGACTTTTTTGTTTTATTTCCAACGCCTTGAATTAATTTCTTGTTTGACATCTCTGCCATTTCTGTAAAACTTTAACGTATAGGGATGAAACTATACGAGTAAATACAAGTACATACTCGATACTTTTTTCGATACCAAGTACTTTCGGTATCGATACTTTGTACTATTGTACCGAGTAGGTATCGGTGAAAAGTACTCGGACCCAGTGTTGCCATGAAAAAATGTTTCATATCGCAACTTTTTCAATCAGCTCGTCGGATGCACGTCGGATGTGGGAAACTCTCAAAAACAACAATAGCGTTGATTTTGCTTCGAGTAAATTAACGAAAAATTTTGTTGTTGTTGGCAAGCTACCAAAATATAAGATGTCAGTAAAAAAAGATTATATATGGAAAAATATTATTTTTTAAGTCATTTATACATTGCTTTATTAAAAAAATATATGCAAAATCAGACACCAAATCTTCTTTTCCTAAAATCGTAACACTTTGGTTACATATCGGATCATCGGATTCAAGATTGAAAATCGTAACAAATCTGATATATCGGACCATATGGCAACACTGCTCGGACCGGATCTCATTTGAATCAGACTTTATTACCACAAATCAACACGAGACAGTACTGTTAAGACAGTCAAGAACACTAAGTAGTTGTGAAACTTTGTGTCTGTGAATAAGCGTCCAGGCAGTTTGGGAAAACATTAGGAAAAATAGTAAAAAAAATCCATTTTATGAAGAACATTTTTATTAAAACTACGAGCACGCCAAAGTATTGTAACTTTCTTATTAATTTTATGGAATTTTCTTATCTTCTATCATTTAATATGTAAAATATCATTCTACTGTCTCACCAACTTTTTGAATCGTCTTCAAAAAAGTTATGACAGTAGAGTAGACTATGGTATAACTATCTGACAAGGTAGCCGTGACAGCTTTTTTGGCGATTGGTAGTTGTCAAAAACACCTAAAGAAGTTGTAGTTTGCTGCTTTTGACTAGCTATGTGCTTATTGTTAACTTTTCTTTAATTCATTAAATTTGTTCGCGAAGTTTATTGGAATGTTTTTAGTTTTCTGCTTTTTTTTTTGCATTTCTTTGATTAATTGCATAAACAGCTAATTTTGACAACTACCCATCGCAGCTCGTGAGAAAAAAAGCCAGTCTACGCTACTACCTTGTCAGTAATTGTACCATGGAGTAGACAGTAGCAGACTCTAGTAAAAGTGAGTGTGTGTGGCTAAAAATTTCTGAATGTGTTGCAACTGTCTTATTAATACTATGTCGTGTAACCCCCGTGTTATATAAACACGCACGAATGTATTCGCATACTGTTGAAACTTCTGTGCCTTGCGAGAAATTGTTTTCAAAAGCAGGCGCGACCGTTACTGTTTCAATAAAGTGCTTTTTGGGAAAACATCTTGGAAAGTTGTTGTACAGTTTTTTACTGGTCTCGAATATTTAAAATAAAATTTACCGATCCGAGTAACTACCGATACTTTTTGACCGATATCAAGTAGCAATGATACTTTCTGACCGATACTGTATCAGGTAAAAGTATCGATACCTTTTGTGGAATCGTTTCATCCCTATGAACGTAGCGATGTTGGAACAACATCGATGCATCCAAAATATCAATAGGGGTATTCACGGGTTGATGCGAAACGCAGTTGCGACGATGCGAAAATGCAAGTTTGTGAACTTTCGTATCACTCCAACAACAAACACATTAGAAGCATCGTAAAAGCAGCGTAAAATCTTGAATAACCTACGCATAGAATGTATTCTTTAATTCGCGCGAGCGGATTTCTTAATGGAAAATTTGACACTATTTCAAAAAGTGAAAAAAGATTTTTTCAAACATTATTTTTTTTAAGATTTTGATTGTTTCAAGATTTTTAACTTCAAGCATTCGGACCGCTCCCATTAAGAAGATAACTACATCCAGAAGTACTGTAGACAGTGATGCCTGTCTTAGACTTACTGAGGTTTGTAGTCCCTAAGCAGCGGCCGAAGCCCTCCTATTAAAAAGAGACAACTAAGTACATTTACTTTTTTATTTAATTTGGAAAATCCTCACTATTTTCAGTAAAAAAGTGTTGTAACTCTAATGCATGTATTTTTATGTTTGATATCTTGTTGAATAGATACTTATATTATCTCTCTTTTGATACCCATAAAGTTTTGTTTAGTTGGAAAAATTAAAAAAATCAGCTAAATTTTTATTCCACTTTTTCCAACGTTGGATACTTATAATTTCTAAGCCAATTGCGAGCAATCTGAAAATTTTAATCAATATGAGTTGTTGCTATTCTTTCCTAAAATTTAATGCATTAGAACAAACTTTAACAGTTTGAGCCTTTTTTTACGATACAACCGAATACGGCCCTGTATGATTGTTTCTGTATATGTGCGAAACAACGCCAATATAGAAAATACCCGACTTTTCTGCTATTACACCACTTCCTTATATTTTACTTCTTTGGGTTTACGAAGCACAACAATTTTTCATGTTTTCGCCATACTAACATACCTTTTTTGACTTGCAACCCTAATATTACTGTAGTTCAACTGATATCAGCGCCTTTTTCTGATAGCGGCAAAAAATCTAATCACGCAAAATTCAAAAAAATTAAAATTTTCCATTCGAAAACACATTTAATTCAAAGTAAAACAAAAGAAAAACAAAAGAAAAACAGCTCGCTTGAATTCATTTTTATTAAATTTTTTCTTTTCTTCTTAAAATAAGAATTTTGTTTAAATGTAAAAAATTTGTGCGTCACTACTTTCATACCACATAGCATGAAATCGTTCATGGTTTCAATACTATAGTATCAATACCATATATGTGTCCTTTGTATTAAATAACATCCCAGCCAGACACCTAACAGCAAAATATGCCATATATATGGCACAGACATATGGCTTTGTACGTGAGGTTCATATAAAATTCTCCATACAATGTACGTTAGGATTGTTACAACATACGCACAACGATGTGCAAATTATATGGACAAATTCCTCCCTGTGTGATCTGGCATCTCTGTCTGCCACACATGTTTTAGCCATAAAAAAAGGATTAGCTGAACTGCTCACACCAATAACAAACTCAGATGTGCATTTTTCTCCCCCCATGCCGTTGTCATGACCACCTCCTTCCCTAAAGGTTGAAACTGACATTTTATTTCCAAATAACAAAAGCCAATTTGTAAATTAATTTCTTTTATTTTTAAATAAACAATTTACCTTTAGATTATGGCGTAGAAATTAATGTATGTATCATGACACTCAACTTTTATAAAATACATGCACTCAAAAAAATACTGTAGTAAAATTTACTACACAATGTGTATTTACTTCATTTATATGTAGTTTTATTTATTTTTAAATACATATGTAGTTATTCAATATATTTTTACTGAATTTACATTAAAATAATTAATACTACACGAAGTAGTTGCATGTAGTAAGTAGTTGTTTACATACATTTATTTAAATAGAGAATATCTACATTCAAATAAACTTCATAATATATATTTGATAGCAATTTTATTTATTTTAACTTAAATAATTATAAAAGGTTCGTGATGAAGAACTGTGGTAAGTATAATTCTTAAAATGTATTTTTTTAATACAAAAATTCTTTGATTTTCTTATAATAAAAGCAATCTTTGTACTGTGGCAGAAAACATTTTGCAGTTTTTTTAATTAATAAATGAAAAACATTTATTTTTAATGTAAACGTATTTATTTTCTGTAGTTAAAAAATTTGTAGTAAAAGTAAATAATTGAAATTAGTAAAAATAATTACATTTTTATTTGGACGGTGAGCTACTAATTCACATTTGTTTTAAATACATTTTTATTTATTTTTACTACAGGATTTTTTTGGGTGTGTGTTTTTATATTAACAAAAAAATGACACCAGCGACAGCAGCAGTTCTTGAAAATGTTTAAAGGTAAAATATGGTTTTATGTTAATTATCTAGTTAACCGAATATGTTTCCCGGGAATCTGCTTGGTTTTCTGAAAATAAAAATTGTTTAATTTGATTTAAATTATATTATTTGTATACTTCCTTTCGATTGCACTGCTTATTTTGTTTGGTTTGTTTTTTTTGCTAGTTCAGTATATTTTTGGCCGTAAAAGAGCAAGATATACAGACATTTATAACTTTCCTTTTTGTCATAACATCAGAACATATGAATGTATTGGTGAAAAGCTAATTTTGTTTCTATGTGTTTGAATGCGTTAGAGCTGTCCAGCTGGGATGTTGTCTTAAAGTTACGTGTCTAGCTGGGCGGATTGTTTTTACTGATCCGTGTAAATTCAACTCTTCAATAAACACTATAGTAATCAAATGCAGCCCTGGTCACTGGCCATTGTCATATAATCAGCTGTCTTCAATCTAAGTTGTTGTTGGTGTTGGTCTGAGGTGTTAAGTTTAGTTCTACTTTAGTTTATTTTGGTGCAAGTTCTTCATTATCAGAAACATATCACAAGAGACAGTAAACAATTTAAGTTATTTAATTGTTTAAGTTCTACACAGCAGTTTGCAAAATGTCAACGACAAAATTTGTCAATGAATTCTGTGATATTATCGACAGTTATGGCGGTCGTGATAAGGTGAGGGAATAAACTACGGATAGCTGTGGATATTTAAATATATTTGTATATCTTTAAATAACTTATGAATATAACATGTTTTAAACAGTGAAATTAATGGCTAAATTAATAATTGGTTTTCAAACAGAAAAGTGGCTAGAACGTGGTTTCTAACGAAATTGCTTATATCATTGGCACTTGGGCAGTGCAACAGGTTTTCGCTTGTAGCTACGCAACGATATCCATAAAGTGGGAAGTGAAAAAAAGTCGACCCTGAATTCTAGTTGCATGGAAGTTAAAATTTTGAAATGATCTCGTTTTCTTATCTTTCCGAATGCTTTGTGATAAAAAAGCTAAAGCGAAGTTAAGAAAGTAGGTTACTGGATGGTCACCAATATTGGGGATACAAATTTAAATAAGTAAAAGATGCTTTAACTAGAAGCAAGCCTTAGCTGACAAATGCTAGTTTAGGTTTGCTCATAAACTAGCAAGTGTTTTCAAAGATAATGCAAATAATTAAAAATTTAAATAGTTTTGTGAAATTATTGGTTATTTTAGCTGTATGAAGGTTTTCCCTTTGTAGTTAAGTCATTGTTTTTCAGAAAACGATTGGTAAAACTAGTACTCACGACATTCAAACCGTTTATGGCTTCTATTTTAATTTAAACTAAGTCGTAAAAATCAAAAAAGTTATGGTAATTGTTTAAACATTATTTGATAATTCATCATCATCTTCGCTTGTTCTCGTACGTGAGCACAACTTTTTTAATATGTATTGTTTCCCCGCGGTTTCTATTCATTCAGTTGATAAGAAATGCATATGTCCTCTTCTCTTGAACGATAGTTTAATTGATTAACGTTTTTCATATAAAATCCCACTATAATTAGTTTCAAATGCATCTATCAAAGCGGTCTGTTTATTTAGACTTAAATTTTTCGTTGGCTTATTTTTCAACTTATGTGCATGGTGGTGACATATTAATGCGTTAGCTTTTCTGATTAAAAGTAATTGATTCATTCTGTGATTTGATGTGTGTGATTTTAATTCACACGTTGAAAGCGTCACATGAGTGATCCCTTCTTTCCACGTTCTACATATGATTGAAATATCCAAAAGTGTAAATTTTTTGTATATTTATTATTTAAGTTTTTTATTTGCTTAGGGCTTTGTTAAAATTGTTAAAAAGTTAATATAAAGATAATTATCACTATGCGACAATATATAAAATATAAGTGAGTCTATCAGAATAGATAAAATATCTAAAGCTTTTTGTCGAAAGACTTCTTAGTCTCCTAAATTATTGCCTATTTTATTACTCATAAAATGCTGCTTCCACATTTTGGAATATCACATGATATTTCTTTGATTGTAAATTATGCAGAGCTCACTTTTATGATGTTAAGGTTTAAAAGACGATAAAAGTTATCTTAAGTTTACTTCGGTTTAATAAATTAAGCTATTTTTATTAAAACAATTTTATGTGCTTTTTTACACTATAACTTTAGGCAAAGAACGTGGTTCCTCACTTATCTGTTTATCTTAATTATATACAGCAGTGTGTTTAAACCATATATATAAAAATCAATTGCCACATGTATGACGTTTCTTCACTTGAGAATGGTTGGACCGATTTAGTTGATTTTCTTTTTGATGTGTTCCTTTTGTAAGGACAAGGTTTGTATAAAAAGAAAAATTGGAAAAGTTGCGTGCAAAATATAGAAAATTGCAAGAACCAAGTGCCTTTACACTAATAACATTTTATGGGTGTCATAAAATGGGGCGAGGCACCTCTCATAAAGCCTAAATTTGCGATATCGAATTGATTTAGAGGTATAGGTTGCACAGCCTCGGAATTCAGTATTCGACCTCAACTTAAACATACCGTTTCACTAATAACATTTTATGAGCGTCCGACAAGGGGGTGTGGCGCCTCCCATATAACCAACATTTGTGATATCGAATACCTTTGGGTTTATAGTCCGCACAGCCTCGGAATTCAGTATTCGACCACAATTTACACATGCCGATTTACCAATAATATTTTATGGGCGGTGTAAAATTGGACGTGTCACATCCCATAGAGCCCAAATTTGCGATATCGAATTGATTTAGAGTAATAGGTCGCACAGAATAGGAATTCAGTATTCGACTACGATTTGCACATGCCGTTTCACTGATCAAATTTTATGGGCATGAAACAAGGGGCGTGGAACCTCCCATACAGCACAAATATGCAATCTTTTGTTGTGCAAATTATTGTAAGGTTGGAGCGATTTAGTTGATTTTCTTTTTGTTTCTTTGTTTGTATAAAAAGAAAAATTAGAAAAGTTGAGTGCAAAATTTGGAAAATTGCAAAAAACCCGAAGAAGCTTGTTGTATGAAAATTGTGTATATGGGCATTTCCAGAAAAAAGTCAACCGTGACCAAAAACTTAAAACTTATTAAAAACGTTGTAAAAACGAAAAAACTTTAAACTTATTAAAAAGTTTTTATTTTGTGATATTATTAAGAGAAACATTTTTATTTTATTAATTTAAGAAATTTCTATATAAATTCATTAACCATGATGATCAAATCGTCTGCACTGTTTCACAAATGTAGTTTCCTTTTTCGTAAATGTTTAGTAAATGTTTCGTAAACTTTTTGTTTTAGTAAGAATGGAAGGCATTGGCTAAAGATAATAGAAAAATGGTTGTGGCAAGAAAAGGACAATATATTAAATTTGTTTGTTAATTACTTAATTACATAATTACTTTACTACTTAATTACTTAATCACCCAATTTAAATTTAAGGAAAATATGTTGCGTGGGCTATGTCGCGTGAGTTTCGGCAAATATTTTTTGGAAACTCAATATATTTTTAAATAAGCAAAGTTCATAGGTAAAGTGGGTTTATTATGAAACTTTGCTGTTTTCCCATTATTTAAAAATTAAAAACAAAAACAAATTATATGTGAAAATTTGCCGAGTTTTTGAAATCTAAACTTGCTTGTAAAACACACGCCCTTTTTTGTCGCGTGAGTTGCGCCCATATTAACCACTGCCATTCTTAATTAGTTACAGGAACTACAATTTTGGTATATCATATTATTACTATGTCTTGTAAGACATATGTACATAAGAAATTTTTTTACATTAATAACATAAACTTCCGAGAAAACGAAGCTTTAAGTCGTACGCATGTCTCGTGAGTTGCGATGGAAATGCCCATATTTTATGGAAAATATCACACACCTCTGGAAATTCTTTACCAATTGCTTCGAAATTTGGCAGAGAGGTAGGCTTCCACTCGGGTCAGGTTTAAAGATTAATTTTATTCCGCTTCTATTTAAACTGCCTACTAAAAGTGTGGAAACTGTTTCAGTATACAAAAAAGAGCATAAATGAGTTTATAACTCAAAATTGAATCCAAATATTGTCACGATTCTTTTACTGAACTTTTTTTATTCAAGAAATATCGTATTTGCTCGATATCATCGTGGAATCTGTCCTCAACGGCGAATAAGTTGTGCCCACTGTCGTCACCTAACTTGAGGTAACCAGCCCGGTACAGCTGCATCCGAAATTGGGCTCAAAAATTCCTAGGACAGAAATGCGACACACAACTTTCAGTCTAAAATTTAATATTCTGCTTTCAATTTATACTTACGATCGATTTCTTCGATAATTTAGGTGGCAAAACAAAGTTTGCCGGGTCAGCTAGTTTATTATTAATGTGAGCAATTTTTGTTTGTTTAATAATTGATGCATTGGGTGCAAAAAGGTCGTGACAGTCTTTCGCGCCGTTTTCGCATTAATAGCAGATAATGATTATTATATCATAAGTTAACGTCCTGCAAAATTTTACATTAATACGAAGAACTTGATAGTCGTTTTACGTCAAGCTATACGCCCTTTTTGCACTCAACTGTTTTTCATATGATATGGGCGTGTAACAAAACGTCGATATTTGAGCAATTTTAACAGCTATTTGTGTTATTTATTAGTAGCTAGGACTGCGGACTATGCATGTAACAAGAATTAGACGAGTTCGTTTTCTATCGGACCCAGATATATCAAATATACCTATAATATCCCAAAAATAATTTCATTTAATAAGTAGCGGAATTGATAAAAAAAGTAGTTCTAGTGGATTTTTGGAGATGCTGATATAAGAACAGAGCCAGAAAATGGCGGATCCGGGTCAGAAAACTATTTTATCAAAAATACGAATTTTTTTTTATTAAAACATTGACTTTATCTGAACCATGTAATGTGTGGCAAGAGAAAAAAAAACGGTTACATGTAGTTGAATGAAGGAAATATATTTTTTCCTACGAAGGAAATATACAAACACTTACTACACACTTAAAAATTTGTATAGAATTTTTACACCGATCGGTGTTCCAAGAAGTCCTACACCGTTCGGTGTTAAAAACACCGTGTCAAAGTGCTAGAATTTAATATCTGAAAGGGCACATTTTTCACACCGATCGGTTTAAAAAAGTAAATATCAGATTAGGTGTTTGTTTTACACCCTGTTTGGTGTTTATTTATAATACGCAAAATGATAATTTTTTGAACACCGAACTATGTAATTTTTAACTATTCTAAAGGATGTTATTTACAATTTTTATTTATTCGAATGGTTAAAAAATTGTATCTTATATATATATAAATGCATGTATGTGGGTATGCCGTCAAATATTTTCTAAAAATGTGTCCATAAATTTACCGTAAGTTTAACGTTTATAAACAAATTGGTAAAAAAGTAACAAATGGTAACAATTAGGTCACAAATTCGGTAAATGTGCGTCAAACGCCCAGTAACATGTGTCCATGGAGAAAATTTACACACACTTGTTAACATATTGTGTAAATCAAATAAATGGTAAATGTTACCACAATGTGAAAATAAATAAATAGACACATGTTACTGTTATGTTAAAAAATTGTTTTAATCGCATGTTACCGCAAAGTGTAAGGTAAATATTTAAACATTTTACCATATATACGTCGCGATTCAATGGGAATATGTTACCACGGGAAATTTTATTTGTAACAATTCAGTTTCTGAAAAATTAAAGCCCTTAAAAAAATTTGTAAAATTAATAAAAATAAGAAATTATTAGTGAAGGACCTTCAGTGAAGGACCTTTTTTGTTTTTCTGTAAATAACAGTAAATAAAAAGTCAATACAACGTTATACATCTAAATTATTGCAAAATATATTCGTGTGTTTATCAACTACCTGAGCAGCCAATGTTTACTTTCCCGGCCAGGTGAAGTGTTTGTAAACATTGTATGTGGCAATATACTCCAAAAGTTTTTTAATGCGTTTGTTCGAATCTCTCCCACTGTTATACCAGGTACTCGTTGCAATAGTATTAGCTATGAAATAACACTTTATAAGTATGTTTTAAATTCTCAAAAAGTATTACAAAAATAGTTTAGCTTGGCTTATGAGCGATATTAATTGCTTGGATGAAATAATGTTGCTCATATGCCATGATGATTTTTAATATATTAATTAAGCATATAGAAAAATATATAACAAATGCATGGAAACATAATGGTAACAAGTGCATATCATGAGACACATAATGTTCACTTGTTTCAATGATGTGTCCATGACATAATGGTAACAAGTTACCATTTTGTGAAGGTGTTTCTTATACAAACCACAAATAACTCTTTTTGGTCGCAATGCTAAGGAGACATATGTATGCACATTATTCAATTTATATTTGTTATGCATCTTCTTGTTTTTTCAATGATAAAATTGCAATTAACACTCAGAAAAATATATAACAAATGCATGGAAACATAATGGTAACAAGTGCACATCAAGAGACAAGTTGTAAAACATCTTGTTCGCTTACTGCTATTATGCCATGGAAACAAGTGAACACTTTTGTATATATTGACTATAAATCTCTGATTATAAAGAGATAATATAATTTAATTTAATAAGCTTATATAATTAACTACACCTATATAACAGAACTATTTATATAAGTTTATATAATTTTAAAAACACATAGTTAAAAGAACTCTAAACTATTCAAATATATACATATTTTTTTATAACAAAATTACTTACATTTCAATCCTTTCCGATGAAAAATTTGTACCTAGATTCAAATAAAGTTTATAAAAACTCACTGCACTTCACTTTTTACACTGTTTACAGCTTGAAAGCTACAAAACAGATAAGTTATGTGAATGATTAAAATATTATTTGGTGAGCGAACCAGCAACAACTTCAATAGCATTGTTGTTGTTTGCTCACGTCAAAAGCCGTAAAGGTTATTGCTGCATGTATTTTGTTGGTATTTTCTTGTACCGCACACGTGTTCGCTATTTTTTTGTTGTTGTATTTGACATTTTTCAGTGAGCACGTGTTCTTTCTTTTTATTTTTTTTGCTTGCATCAAAATATGTGGGGGTATGTGGGTATGTGGCTATGTAACTATATCGCGTATAGACTCCAAAACCGCTGAACCGATTTTTATAAAAAGGGAAACTGAATCCACATCTTGAGAGTGTTCCTGTGAGGTTTGGTAACGATTGGACGAGGGGGCGTGGTACCTCCCATACAAGCCAAATTTGCGCTATCAACCACAAACCAAAAAAAGGATATATATCAGACGGTTTCGATCAGAAAAAAACTAAGATTTAGTAATTTTGTTCAGATGGTTACTGTCGGTAACTGTAAAAAAATGGGCGTGGTCGCAATATAAATACGCCCACTTTTTCGAAATCATGGCATTTTCGGAGCTCTACACATTTTTATAGTGCAACTTGCTGTGTAGGTGCTCCAGGAGGTGGTCAATATATATAAATGTTTTCACGCCCACCCTTTCCGCCCACAAACCAATATCTATACATAAAAGGCAAAATGATGTGTCTGTGTGTGTGATGCCTATAGACTCCAAAACTACTGAACCGATAGACCTGAAATTTTGGCAGTCGATTTGTTTCAGGCACGAGATAGTTGAGGAAAAAAGTTGCCACACCCCCTTTTACCGCCCCCAAATCAATAAAAATGTTATATTTCAGTCGGTTTGGGTCGTATAAGGCTAAAATTTAGTTTGTACGGTTACTGTCGGTAACTGTACTAAAAATGGGTTTGCACGACCCCTTCTTCCGCCCACAAATCAGTGAAAATGCTATATTTCAAGCAGTTTGGCCGTATAAGACTAACAATTTATACTTAAGTTTGTATGGTTACTTTCGGCAACTGTACTAACAATGGGAGTTATCACTATAAAGCCACACCCACTTTTTGAGAAATCATTAAAATTGACTACTGGATCGATTGAGCTAAAATTTTGGCTTAGTTTGTATGGTTACTGGTTACATATGGCAACTGTACTAAAAATTGGTTTCCACGCCCCCTTTTACGCCCACAAACCAATGAAAATGTTTTATTTCAACGGCTTGGGTAGTATTAGACAAACATTTTGTAATTTAGTTCATATGTTTACTCTCGGCAAGTGTACTAAGAATAGGCCTGTCCCATTTTAGTAAAACTCACTTTTCGGGGAGTCAGCGTCGAGTGAAGCAAAGTGCGCCAGGCTTAAGCTAAATTGAGCTGAAATTTGGGCAAGCGAGTTGTTTCGATTACGAAATGGGTTAAGGGAAATAATTTTTGCCGTACCCCTTTTTACCGCTTGCAAAACAACAAAAATGCTATATTTCGCACGGTTTTGATCGTATTAGACTAAAATTTGGTTATTTAGTGCATATGGTTACTTTCGGAGGCTATACTGAAAATGGTGAACATATTTGGCATTTCTTGACATTTTCGTATATGGCAGTAAGGCGATCTGTGGCAGAACAACGTCTGCCGGGGAATACTAGTACTTTATAAAATGGACGGACACTAAGAAAATTTCAAAGAGATGTGTCTGATGGACGCACGAGTGAACCTAGTTCCCCTGAACACTTCCCATTAAAGTACTTATAAAAAATTCTTAAGCACCCAACATCGTGACGGTGTCCAAGAGAAGTGAGAGAGGAGGAAATTCTTTCATCCCCTATCAAATGTAGCACTACGTTGAATTCCGTCCAGGTGTTCTAATGAGGCTCTGCTCAGATGTGCGAATAAGAGCCAACATTTCACCATTTCACCATTACAATTTCAATTTTTCTATTTGAAAATCTAATGGTCCAGTTAGCCTCGCATAGCATAGCAGTGCATGGCTTAAAAAGCGTCACATCGAAATCTGTTTAGTGGGATTTGTGTGTATCTGATTATGCACAACATGGCAACGCATGGAAATGCTCAGATAAAAACAGAAATACATCTCTGACTACATAGATAAACATAGTAGATATATTAATTTTGATTTTTTTGTATTCTTCTATGTATTTGACGTTTTGGCAAAACAGATGTGAAGTTGTAAAATTGTTTGACCAAGTGCGGTTAATTTATTAAAATAAAATCGTTGTATTCTTTTTTTATTGTTTTATTTTGACTATGTGACGAGGCGTTGCATAATCACCATTTATTTGGCTGTGTGCTAGATGCTTATCTGCGTCACATGCGCTGCTGTGCCATTCGAGGCTAACTGGACCATAAATCTTTAATCAAGATTCTGACTTTCAGTCTTGAGGAATTTCAATTTTGAATTTGTTTATCAATGAGAATTTGCCTTCCTTATTTCACACCGATTGGATAAGTTCATCATTTATTGAATAGCGGGGTTCACATGGTCCTATATGTTGTCACGCATTGTAGGACAAGCCTCGTATTTGACCGTTCGAACGCTCGATACAGCCGACTGACAACATGTTATCTTGAATTTGAAATATTTGAAATTCAAGGCCATCACGCCAGGCGTGACAACATGTAGGATCATGTGAACCCCGCTATTAGCGAATTTACGAAGACAAAAGTCAAAATTTTATTTTTCACATCTAACCACTAGTAGTACGCTCTAATGTTCTATACACGAGTCTGCAATAAACCCATCATTTTTGAAGCGAAGCTTATTACGCCTCGTTTTGTGATTTGCTTGAGTGAAATCTGAAAAACAACACTTTTTTCCATACACCTTTTTCTTAGAATTGTTGCTGTTTTTTTACTTGTGTCTATTACAACAAGAAGATATAAAATTATAAATATTCCGACCGAGAGATCTACACACTAACCACTACTCCAAACCAACCATTTCTGATATGATGTAATTCATTCAATATTAGGTGTGTTTCAGCGACCCCTTTGTACTGCCAAACGTGTAAAAGTTCTTGAAAAAAAAACAGATGCGTCGCTGGACACACGAGTGAAGCGAAGCTTTTTCGCAGTTTTATACGTTTCATAATTTAATGGTTTTTTAATAGAAAATTTTTAAATTGAAAAATTTTAAATATCTAATGTTATCTAAAAAAAATAATTTCCCACCAGTAAATTTTATAAGTTACAGTTTACATTAATTTTGAATTGTTTTTATAAATGTTAATGAAATTATTGGCTTTTAATATCTAAAATATCAAACGTATATTATATAAATGTAATGTCATCGATATTTGTAGCAAATATTACATCAATAATTGTCCTAATCTTGTTGTGCAAATATTTGGATCGCTTGTCATTCGCAAATTATATTTATCAAAACAGCATTGTTTAAGGCTTAGAATTTTTATGAAACTGATTTTTTTATATTTCAAAAGTATAGTCTTTCTGACGTTAATGTCTAATTATAATATGTCAGTTGAGCAGTGCGTTCTTTCACTTATTGTTTGAAACAATGCTTTCTTATACAAGTGGTTTTAATAAACGTAACGTAACGTGACGGGACGTATAGATCTGTGGATTTTAGATTTCTAGGTTACTTTACATTACGTCTTGTCAAAAAGCAACTGAACATTGTATTTTCACTTCTACAGCCATTTTAGTAGGTGTCGAGACACAGTGTTTCGTCTACATTCATTCTCTTTACACTCATTCTTCTCGAAACTACTTTTTTCGGCATGGTATTGTAGAAAAATTAAAAACTATTCAGCCGAATCATCTGAAATTTAAAAATGCTATTCATAACAACGGTGGCTATCGCTGGAACTAGAACCAAAGTTTTATTTAAAAAACATCTTATATTTTACACTTAATATCCGGAAGAAAAAAGCTGTTTTAAGAACTTAATTTTCAAAAGCGCGTCATTCTGTCAATTTTTCATATCTTTTTTCTAGTGCCAGCCATAGGTGCACTCATATTGATTAATAATATTCTAGGGTCTTATTTTTCAGATAAATAGAACAGTCAAATTCTACAACATCGCCCATGCCCCATTTCCTTGAGAGCGTCTCATTGAGCGACATTTTGAACAAGATCAACAATTTTTTAAATTAAAAAAAAATATTTTTTTATGATGAATGAGAGTTACAATACACTTTAAAAGTTTAAATATCGTTGTTCAATATATTAACTTTTTAAAAAAATCCTAAAAATACCACAAATTTTCGAGCGCTAGATCACCATCCTTGCCTTCAGTGCCTATGAACATTCATGTCTGAATTCGCAATTAAAATCCACCCGTTCAATGGAACCTTGATGCTTTTGTTGTTTGGATAGCTAATGCAAAATGCTTTTTACTACGTTTCCATGGCGAGTTGAGCCTAGGTTGGGTTTTCTTCAAGTTGACGTAATGGCGTTTCTAGCTCGATAGTGCTTCCATGCACAACATTGAGTCGAGTTGGACTTCTGCCATTCTATTCCCCATTTCTTCTTAGTATAAAATAAGTGGCCAATGTGTGCGTCCAGAAGGTGCAAAATTTACTAAACATATTGAGTCTTTGATCAGTATTAGTTTCCGCTACTTTGTGTGCCTGCTGAACGGTTTGTTACATTTTATGTCAACGCAGTGGCAGAAATAAAATAAAATAACAAATAATCAAGAAAACCTCACTCAACAGTTAAGCAACTGTTTCATATTCCGAACGCATCCAATCTAACTCAGTTAAATCTAATAAGTTTCGCGGAGTTTCGTGGATTTAACGAAATTCAACTCAACTCGCGTTTCCATGGGAAGTTAATCCCAAGTCAACCTCGATTTAACTCGCCATAGAAACGTAGTATTTGATCGATAATTGTGATCTGCTGCATTATAGCTTTACGCATTCACAATAGAATATGTAGGGCAGCTAATGAACAATCCCTTTAATAAATTCCTGTCATCTACTGCAATATAGCTTTAGTTAATATTGAATGAATCACATCCATAGAAATAAAAGATAAGGAAGTGGTGTTATACTCACACACACTATACGTGTGTAGAAGGAATTTTCGTCGCTGAGGAAGAGAGATAGAGCGTCGTTATTTGACATAAGTTCTTCCCGAGCAAAAAAAAAATCCATTTTTGAGGAAGAACATCTGTCAAAACACAAGTTCTGCTTCATGAGCGCATTCATTATTTAGGGTGGCAAGGGCCTTAATTTTTTTTCATATTGGAATAAGCTTTAATAGTTTTTTATTTGCTTACAATTTCTTTAAAATTTGGCATGAAATTAAAGTGGATTAGCAACCTAAGGTTACAAGCTATAACTAGGTATTTTTATATAAAAAAAAAACTAATTAAAAGCCGACAGTTCGGAAAAAACTACACAAAACTATTTATTTTAAAAGAGTTTAATTTGGTATGTATTTTAGTTGTTTAGTTTTTGTGTTATTTTAATATTAATTAAATAGTTTATAAAAAATAGTTTTTTTAAATGAATTTTTAAAAAATCATTTAAAGTAACTTTTGTCGTTTCAGTTTTATTCTGAGTTCATGTCTTTTACTTTATTTTAGCAATGCTTTTATCTGTAAAAAAATTGGTAACGCAACATATTATATAACGGTGCTATATAAAAATTGCATAGTAAGCATGCATCTAAAAAATAAAAAATAGTTTACGCCTTTATTTACTACATAATTGAATGCGGCCCTGTTTGAATGTTTTTGTGTTTGTGTCAACTTCACTGTGTTTGTAAAATACTTCATTTCACTTCAACTACACCGCTTCCTTATATTTTACTTCTATGATCACATCATATCAGAAATGGTTGGTTTGGAGTAGTGGTTAGTGTGTAGAACTCTCGGTCGGGAAGGCGCGAGTTCGATCCTCACGCCTTGCAAAAAAGTATTTTTAATTTTATATCCTCTTGTTGCAATAGACGCAAGTAAAAAAACAACAGCAATTTTAAGAAAAAGGTGTATGGAAAAAAGTGTCGTTTTTCAGATTTCACTCAAACAAATCACAAAACGAGGCGTAAAAAGCTTCGCTTCAAAAAAATTTTTGGATCTACCCTAGCGTCAGACAAATTTTTTGTATTTTCACATCAGACCCAAAATCAGCGAACTCCTTATACTGTCGAAATACAACCCCCTTAGCAGTAAATGAATTGTTACACGCTCAGAAATCTTGGAATTAATTTTAAGCCAAGCGTTGGAATCATACATTTTTTAATATATTTTTGATTAAAACTTATACTTTCAAGTATATTAAAAAATTGATTTAATGTTATCTGTATTAAAGTATAATAAAAATTGTATTATATACAAGTTATAATACAAATTGTCTTAAAATATAATACAAATATCTATCAAGCATCTGTCAAATTGTCATTCTGATTCTGAAATCTGACATTGTCAAAATAAAACCTAAAGAAATAGTTTTAGTTAACGAAAAACCGTATGTTATAAAAGAAACTTTAAATGAATAAATATTTTGTTATTGGTTGACCAAATATTTTCTTTTTATTTCACTTGGAATTTTAAAAGTTATAAAAGATTTATAGCTTTATTCCATAAATGTTCCATAAATTTATTCCATAAATGTTGATTTTTCCTTTCACCTTTTCAGGACAATATGTATTAAATGTTATACATCTTGTGTTACTGTTTAATACAATCTGAATTACTTTTTACTATTACTATTTAATACAATTTGTATTAATATTTAATAAAATTTTTTTTATTCATATTACTTTTTAATAACTGAAGTACTACACTTGATTACAAATGTATTAAAATATAAACCAGAATAGTATTGTTCTAAACTTAGTTTCTATTCCAATTCTGTATTAGAATTTAGTATTATGGGATTAGAATTCAATTTTAATATTTGACATATATGAGATTCTAATGCAATTCTGGTGTGGTCATACATACAATACAGTTTTTATTAGAATTTAATCCAAGATTTCTGAGCGTGTAGTTAAACTAGAACTAGACTGGTGCAGGGTGATAGCTTATGCCGATGACGTTGCTATTGGTACCTCTGGAAAATATATATTTACTCTTAGTCCTCCTAAACTGGGAAACACAAGACTTAGCTTCTTAAATCAAGCAAAATACCTGGGCCTTATACTGGATAGGAAACTAAACTAGAAGCCTAATCTGCTCGAGAGAGCCTAAAAAGCGAATATTGCCCTATACTCATGCAAAAAGGCGGTAGGTAGCAAATAAGGTTTACAACCAAGTGTTACTCACTGGCTATATACAGTAGCCATCGCCTGTGCCATCCCATTTGCCATCCTTTGCCATCCTCTTTGCTATCGACTTTGTCACCGCTTCTACCACTCTCGCATATTATATCACCATCGCTATCCGATGTATCGTTTTCATCGCATTCAATGCCACTCACGCCGACGCTGCCACCATCGCCCGTACATTTGCCTTTGCCCTGCCCGCATGTTGTTCAGGTACAGGAGCTCATACCGCATATCCTACCATCGGCGTCAATTCGTTTGCAGCCGAGCCCACCATTAGGCTCTCCAACAGGGGCGTTGGCTAGTTTTACGCCTCCTCAAATTCGTAATTTCGTACTATACTTCCAAATGCTGGCGGTCTTCGCACCAAAACGAACAACTGCTGCTATGCATGATTTCGATGTAATTGCAACTGTCGAAACTTGGCTAACGTCACACTTTCATTCATCAGATCTTTTTGACGGACAGAAAATCCAATGTGTTTTACGTAGACACCTGCCGTGTAGGCTTAATTCTACGGTGCTCCATAGCGTGGGACCGAAATATTGCGTCGGCCAACGCCCCTTTGAGGGTTCAAAGGTACCAAATTAGCTAAATGTTGTGATGACATGTCGCAACCCTTGGTAGGGGTGGAGGCCTATCTAAAACCTCTTCCGTACTCTGGGGTACGGCACCCGGTTTGAGAATGCAAACCTACACCGAGCTGAGCAGCTCTACCCGCGATATAGGTGATAAACACACAGCCACCACGAATCTCCCCGAAGGGCCGACCCAATCAGTCAACCTGGCGCATGCCAAGGGGCTACCGACTGCCCGTGGTACCAACTTTCAAGTCTTTGGTCGGACCTCGTACTTTTTGACGGACAGTACGAAATATACAGAAGAGATCGTACTCTATCTTCGAGTGTTTCTAGAGGAGGTGGTGTCATGATCGCAGTTTCATCAATCTATGCCAGCAAAGAAGTTCTTCTTCCAAGACATACAAACAGCATAGAACAATTATGCGTCTCTGTCAGGTTTAACGTAGTCAATTCTTAGAACATAAATGAAATTATATACATTATAAGTTATATTCCGCCAAATAGTGAATTAGATATATACGCTGATTATATTTTCAATATAAATTGCATAATCAGCTCAGCTGAATCCTCAGCAGACTGTGTCGTAGGTGATTTAAATTTAGGAAATATTGAGTGGAAATTTTGTTCAGATAAAAAGATTCTTATTCCTTTCAATTTAAAAGCTGATGTAGAATTGCTACTCTGTGACATGCTTTATTCATATAAACTAACTCAAGTTAATTTTATTAAAAATGGTATAAATAAAATTTTAGAACTGATTTTTATGAATAATGATTTGTTTTATTCAATATCGAAATGTGATACACCTCTCACAAATAATTCGGTGCATCATAAAGCTATTGTGGTGAACTTTCGATTTTATGAATTTATTGCTTCTTCAGATAGTGATGATGTCTTGTCTTTTAACTTTTACAATGCAAACTATCAGGCTTTAAACGATTACTTCAATTCCGTGAATTGGAATACTGTTTTGGGCTAAATGTATATTCAAATTTCAAGATAATACTTAATGAAGGCCTTAATATGTATGTGCCTATAAAAAAAAGAAAGCGCAAATTTAACCTGCCTTGGTTTAACCGCAGCTTAATTCATCACAAAAACTTGAGGACCAAAGCTCATAAGAAATTCAAAAAAACTAACCTGCCCGAAGATGAAGCAGTTTTTATTCTCCGCAGAAAAGAATTTGATTTTTTATCGAATTTCTTAGGGATCGTCCATAAACTACGTTACCAATTTAGGGGGGGAGGGGTTTTCAAATGCACTACGATAAGTAACGGTAGGGGGGGGAGGTGTTTAGATATTGTAACGTTACCAAAAATTAAAAAAATCGACGAAAAACCTCTAATTAATAACACAATCCTTTCAAAAATTGTTAACCTTACATGTTTATGTTTGATCGTCCAAATTGATGGTTAACTTTTGTTTCAACGATTTCTTCCACCACCTTTTCCCTCGACACAGGAACCTTTTGGTATTCCTTCACCATCTCAGCACACGTCTGAAAAATTTGGGTCTTTGCTTTTGCGACAGGCTTTGACGTTAAGGCCTGAATGTTCTTGATCAAAGGAGATACCGTATGACATGTACTGTCCTTCTCAGAAAGAAGAAATCGGTTCAAGGTCGTGTCCTACCTGTGGCTTGTATTTCGTTTTTAAAACTTCTATGAATTGCCATAAGTTTGTATTATATCGTTTACAATAAATCGGAATAAAAAATACTATTTAAATAAATCAATTTTCAGAAAGCATTTACACAAAAACACAGAACTTGGTGCAGCTCGGGTGCAGCCTTTAAGGGTACTCTGTCAAAGACCAGGTGAATTTCTTTGCGTTAGAAATGAGGATTCACCTGAATGGGTCGACATAGAATCCGATGAAAAATTCTATTTTGAAGAATCCTCAACAAAGCTACCAGCTTCTTCTATCCCAGTGATTGAGAGCATCGAATCTTGGATCGCAGATGGAATAGCTTTTACAGATGATATTAATTATTGATTTTTTTTCCAATTGTTCCTTTAATGTATCTAGTCATACTAGTCACTAATACTAGTGAAAATTGTCAGAGTTAGTCAAAATATATAATCATTCAAATGAATTAATTTCATATGTCACGTTACTTTATGGGGGGGAGGGGTTTTGAAAAGCACTACGAAAAGTAACGCAGGGGGAGGGGGGGGTAAAAAAAACCGGAAAATCAGTAACGTAGTTTATGGACGACCCCTTATATAAAAAATATAAGAGTTCTATAGAGAGTTCTATATAAGGACAAAACCCGAAATCTTTTTTGGGTATTTCTTAACTCTAAGCGTAAAAGTGTAGGTTTTCCAAAATTAATGAAGTATGCGGAAAGCTAAGCAAATAATATACAAGATATTTGCGAATTGTTTGCAATATTCTTCGGATCAGGTTTTGACAGTTGCGATAAGACACATCCAAATATTTATCCACAGGTGAAGAAAATTACTTATTTTGGCCACTTACTAATATCAGAAGATGAAGTATATGATACTCTCAGGACACTTGATTCGAATAAAGGAGCCGGGTTTGATTTGCTTCCTCCCCTATTTTTGATAATAAATCTCTTTCAAATGGAGTTTTTCTTGAAGAGTGGAATAATCTGGTCAAAAACATCTAGTTGAAAATTACAGACCGATCGTTAAGCTATCGGTTATGCCAAAGGTTCTGGATAAAATTGTGAATAAACACTTATTTAACTTTATTGCAATGCAGCAACATGGTTTTTTTGTTGTAAGATCCACAAGCACTAATTTAGCTTTATTTTCTAATTTTTGCATAAACGCTGTAGAAAAAGGATCGCAAATCGATGTTTTATATACTGACTTTATAAAAGCGTTCGATAGTCTAAATCATAAGACTCTGTTATCTAAATGTCGTCAAATGGGAATTCACTCTGATTTTTTGAGATGGTTAGGCTCATACTTGTCAAATAGAAAATTGATAGTTAAGATCGATCAATCATTTTCAAAAGCAGTAGATGTAAAATCGGGAGGCCCTTTTTTGTTTATTTTTTTCATAAACGATTTATCTAAAAATTTCACTTCATGTAAGTTCCTGGTTTATGCAGATAATTTGAAAATGTTTAAAATTATAAACAACCCTGAGGACTGTAACAATTTTCAATATGATATTAACCTACTTATTTCCTGGTGTAGCATAAATGGAATGAATTTAAACTTTTTTAAATGTCATATCTTAACATATTCTCGCAAACAATGAACCATATATCACAATTATTTTTATAAGTCCAATATTACTTTCACACGCGTCGAATTCATTAAAAACTTGGGAATTTACTTTGATACCAAATTATCATTCGGGTCCCACAGGGAATATGTCATATCAAGAGCTAACTCACAACTCAGTTTTCTAAAGCGAATCTCTAAAGAATTTTTAGACCCATTCACACTAAAATCAATTTTCATGAGTCTGGTAAGATCTATTCTCAAATACGCGAACATAATCTGGGATCCTTGCTATGAATGTGACATAAATCGAATCGAGAAAATTCAAAAACGGCTTACGAGATTCGCTCTAAGACGATTATTTTCGTGGGAAAATATGCCTGCGTATAGTGACCGTTGTAAACAACTCGGCTTGCAAAGCTTGGCCATTAGACGCAATACTCAGAGTGTCTTATTTATTAAAGATATTGTAGATAACGAGGTTGACAGTCCGGAATTGCTTGCTCTCATTCCATTTCATGCTCCAACAAGATCTCTAAGAGAAACAAGTTTATTTTATGTATATTATCATAGAACGAATTATGGTAGCAATGAACCAATATCTAAATGCCTATCTCGTTGTAATAAAGTTGCTAAACATGTTAATTTTAGTTCTAATAGAACGATTTTTATGAAGAATTTATTTCAATATTATTTAAGGAATTAGGTTAAGTGATATCTGTTAGGGCTGGGCCCAGTAGATATATATATGAATAAATAAATAAATAAATTTATTGTCTGGTGGCATGCACTCGAAAAACAGACTCACCTGAACCTTCTCCGTAAAGTTCAAAGATCAGCGGAACTGTGCATCACTGAAGCCCTAAGAACCACTCCGACAGACGCATTAGAAACAATGCTCCATCTTACACTACTTGAAATCCTAGCTAAACAGATGGCCGCTAATACAGCCATCCGCCTAGAAGCCACCTCAGTGGAAAGAAGGTACACTAGGACATTTTTGCATTAGAAAATATCTCCCTCCCTTACCTAGGTCCATTGACTACATCACTCAAAAACTATCCTTTGAAAGGAAGTTCCATGTATCCATTCCCTCTCGAGAAGAGTGGGAACTAGAAAACCGTTCACCTCACAATGTCATTGAGATCTTTACTGATGGATCAAAACTACATGGCAAATCAGGTGGAGGAGTCTGCTCAGAAGCATTAAGCATTAATTTTGCCTTCAGGCTCCCTGATAGTGTATTTCAAGCTGAAATCGCTGCTATACATGAAGCGTAAACTTGGCTTCAGGTAAATGAAATATCTTTTATGGATATTTGTATACTTTCTGACAGTCAAGCCGCTTTGAAAGCCCTAGGAACTGTTGAAATAACAGCTGAAACAGTTCTAAACTGCCGCAGATCTCTAAACGAGATGGCTGAGTAGCTCAAAATCCTTCTATGCTGGATTCTTGGACATAAGGATTTTCTAGGTAACTGTACTACCAAACAACTATCTTTAGACTAGACAAACCTTGGTATTCCTCTCACCACATGTAAACTCCTTACACATGAGTTATCCTGCATCAAAACCTACAACAGATGGCCAGCAGGTAACACGCGTAATATAACACGGCAAATCTGGCCTAAACTCAATCTTAAGCGTTCAAAAGAACTCATTTCTCTCAGTAGAGACCACATTAGCACCATGATAGGAATCCTGACAGGGCACTGCCTCATTGGCAGGCACGCTCAAAGATTAAACATACCCCACAATGACTTTTGCAGAAGCTGTAGAGATAAGGAATCTACAGACAAGCGCGTCGGAAGCGAATTTCATCTGGGGGGGCAGTACAAATGGGGGGGCAGTACAAATAGTGGTGCAAAAAAAGTTCACCAAAATTTCTTCACATGAAACATGAAGAAGAGAGAAAGAAGAGGAAAATATATAATACAAAAATATTATCGTTGCAAAAAAACTGATATTTTGAATAACTTTTCCTTTTAAATTGTTTATCTAGCTAAAAAAGTGGGGGGGGGCAACTGCCCACCTTGCCCCCCGCTTCCGACGCCAATGTCTACAGAACGTTTTCTCTGCACTTGCCCAGCCCTGGCTCAAAAACGTTTTCTTCACTTAAACTACTGGTTTTTCAAAGACCTCGAAGAACTCTCGGCAATATCGGTATACCGAACCCTAAGCTTTGTGAACAGCTCAAACTGGTTTAAATAGAGAATAGGAATCAACCCTGCGGTACCACAATGGGCCTCATTGGCCTTAGTGTGTCTCAACTGAGGCAGCCACTTTGACCTAATCTAACCTTACCTATACTGTCAAAACATGTACTTATTCTAAAAACATGTACTTATACTAAAAAGCAACATTTATTGGGTATAACCTCAATATCAATCATTTTATAAAATTCGAAAATGTGAATCGAATACTCTAAGTACTCAATTATTTTATTAATATTAATGAGCTTGACCTGATTGATTCAAAAATGTGATTCGTTGTAGATCTCCGGTGGCTACATAAATTTGTATGGATTGATTAAACATAATGATCTCTTTTAATTTTTTCAGTTTTCCCATTAATCTGTGTAATTCAATTAAAAAAATACACCTACGACTGCTTTCTACATAAATATATACCTAATTAATGAAAAATTAACTAAAATTTAATAATTTTTTTTTGGGAAATTCATAAAAGTGCTATCATTCGATCAATGCCTATGTGCAAAATTAAAAGTTATAAAGTTAATTTTTGTGATATTTTAAGAGGTTCTAGCGTGTCTATGTAGCCACTTTGCATGGAAGGTAAGCGTAGTTTTCATTCGACTCTTCTCAATTTCGATCTTGTTCGTTATTTTTTAAATCGAAACTCGTAGTATCGAATTTTGAAAACATAGCTCTAAGACTACAGCTGTAATCGTGACAACAGACAGACGGACATGACTTAATTGACTCAAAATATGAAAATTTTGTTTTATGTACATTAGGGCGGGTCAAATTCTGGCTCAGCGAAATTCGTAAAATACATGTAATTTCAAGACTTTTTCTCCACTACAGCATATACAAATTCTGAAAAAAAGCTGTGCGGACTTTCGTAAATAGATTCATACACATACATTCATACATTCATATTTTATAATTGAGAACAAAATCTATTTACGAAAGTCCGCACAGCTTTTTTTCAGAATTTGTATATGCTGTAGTGGAGAAAAAGTCTTGAAATTACATGTATTTTACGAATTTCGCTGAGCCAGACCACCAAAAAATTCGTCCATACAAATCAATTACTCACTAACTAAAATATTATTCACTTTACTAACTGCAGTAAACAAAAGCACCCCATATTTTGACTTTCTACCAATTATTAAAAACGGAAACTCATAAAAAGATCGTAAATTCTATTACAAAAAGGGAACATCACGTTCTCTATTATCTGATCCAACGTATTTATGTAACAAAGATTCTCAAATACAACAAAAACAAAAAATGCGCATTTTAGAATCTAAAAACATTCACAAGCCTAAAAACGTCAGCCGATGACGACGCTAACCTGACTGAGAGAGAGTAAACAATGTAGTGCAAACACAGCCGTAGCTTTTAATCGAGGTTTGCAAGTCGCGTGAGTATTTTCATTAGATAGCAATTTTCTCCTCTGTTAATATTTGGGTTTATTTATTAATTAAAAGTATTTTTATTTACTTACTGCCAGAAGGTTGGTTGTAAGCTAAGAATAATTAAGACTAACGACCATCAGAAAATGCGTCACATACAGCAAGTTACACAAAATTTGCATTACAATTCAACAAACTCAATTTAAGTTAGTTATTCTTTCGAACTCGTCTAAATAATATGGCTTTCAGTACCCAAAGTTCCCAGTACCCAAAGAAAAGAGAATAACATTGAATATAAAATATCAATTAAAAAATATTAACTAATATTCTATATTCTATGCTGGAGCTATTTATCTAGAAGGTGTATCATATTGTCATTGTAAAGAAATTTTTTTGTTTTTTGTTTTGTTATTTTTATCACATAGGGTAGGGGTGTCCAAAGTTGCCCGTACGGCCGTTCTGCCTGCCCGCAGCAAGTAGCACGGGCGACAGCATATGCTGGATGAATTCGGGGCTAAAAGGAACGAGGGACATGCACGAAGAGAATAAGAAAGAGCGTAAGAAAAAGCGCCATCAGGGCACGGACTTTACCACTATTGTGGTAGATCTACCACATTTTTTCAAAATTTTAATATCTACCACTTACCACCGGCAGCTTAAAATCTATCACTATTTGCACCATTGGCGTAGCAAGTGGGGAATAAAGGGGCAGTTGCCCCCCCACTTATTTAGCTAGATAAACAATTTAAAAAGAAAACTTCAAAAGTTATTCAAAATATCAGATTTTGTACAACAATAATATGTTTGTATTATATATTTTGCTCTTATTTCTCTCTGCTTCATAAGCATGCTTTCGGATAACCATTTTCTTTCTCTGTGTTTGCAAAAAGATAGAACAAAATGTAGAGTTTCTACTGCAATTCCAATTCGAAAAAAATTCGGATACACTGAAAAACTATTAAATGAAGTTGAAAAACTTGTTGCATTGGTTTTGACTGTGCCTGCATAAGCAGCTTCATCTGAGCGTTCTTTTAGGGCACTAAGACGACTCAAAACGTATCTTCGAGTAGCTATGACACAAAAACGCCTCACTCATGCGGCACTTATACACATTCACATAGATAAAACCGAAGAATTTAATTCGATGGAGGTGGTGAAAGAGTTTGTTTCTTGCAAGGAGAGAAAGAAACATTTTGGAATAATTTAAATTGATATAACTTTTTTTACCTTATTGCATTTAAACCATGTAAAGATATACCTAGTCTTGCTTTATAAAAGCAACAATTATTTCTTATATTTTCATATTACCATATGAAAGATCCTTTAAAAAATTATCTCTAATATCGAAATTGGAAACAAGGTTGTCACTTTGGTACAATTGTACCAAAATTGGTACATCTATTTTATCTTGGTACCTTGGTACATTATTTCCCGAGTTGGTACATTTTGTAAATGATTTACAATTTAACAACTTGTTACAAAAAGCGAAATTTGGTAGCACTGGAGAAATGTTCAGACTTATGTTTTGTGGAACTTTCATTGCCATGGCAGAATAATCAGGTAGATGCAATTCGGAGAGCAAAAAACGAGAGAGCAAAACATTGGCTTAACCATGATTCAATTACTATAGGTTGTCCATTCATTTGACGTTTACTCACAAGAATGAAGATATACACCCGTAAAATTGAAGAGGAGAGCAAAAGAGTAATTTTTTAATGCCATCAAAGTAATCAGTTGCAGGAATATCATACTTTTTCGCAGTACTAAATACCCAAGGCTACATTTCACTGCTGCTTTTTCTACTACGTTCTGTACTGCTTGTTTGTTTTGATAGAAAATTTAAGTGAGTTTTTAAAAAGCCAATTTCAATATTTTGTTGTGCAAATATACTTCCACCGCTGACGGCTTATTGATCCACTGGCACATTATAATTTCGAATTTTATCACCAAAATACACTGTTATGCAAATACCGCACGTTATTTTAACAATTACAGCTTAATAGTAGCGATTTATATTTCAATTGAAAACAAAAACACTCGCAACAAAATTTAAAAACAATTTTCAATAATAATTATCAGAGCAATAATTATTATAAACGCAATGCACACTATTTTTTCCTGCTAACAGCAAAATATAGAATAACTACTTTTTTTAAAAAAATACACAACAAAACACTGAAACATAACTTTTTTCATAGAAGACCACAAAACCCTGGTTGTCATTTATATTTGAGAGAGAATATATTTTTGTTTAAATATTTACGGGTGTTGTCAAACGAATGGACAACCTGTAATAATTGAATCATGGGCTCAACTATAATGTCACTATTGACAATTTATGTTTATTCGTTCAGCCATAGGGATGTTTAATTTACTTGTAACCGTATAAATTAATTGAGTACCCAGATTTTATGTATGAACATGTAAAAAAAGTAAACAAAAATCTTAAAAATTTTATAAAATGAGCCGTGTTTTAAGATATAATATATAACTAATTGTAGTTTTGCCTTAAATGAAGCAAATGAAAGTATACTTTGAATATAATTTTCATTCGATTACTTATTTCGATTTTTCAGTAACCAATTTATTTGTAAAGCTATGTACGGCTTCTTTAAACTGTCAAAATATATTTTGACAAGTGAAATTGCTGTTTGAAAAAATTAAATTTATTTAATGAAATCGACGATTGTTTGTTTATTTGCCAACAATTGATGAATTGTTTTGGAATTATCGCGACGGGAGGAAGTTATGGGCAGTCCAGTAAAGCCGTTGTCAAACCTGAGTTGTCGTTAAAC
The DNA here is from genome assembly GCA_963920525.1 of Dichetophora obliterata. NCBI lineage: Eukaryota > Metazoa > Arthropoda > Insecta > Diptera > Sciomyzidae > Dichetophora > Dichetophora obliterata. The sequence continues at coordinate 310,521,979 of OY986435.1, forward strand.
ATTTGCAGTTACCGCCATTGAAATACTCAAGATAAACTGCTTGGGAGTACATGCTATTTACGTTTAAGTCCACCGGAATGGAAACGGATGTGCTAAATTCAAGAAACAATCTCAAAATAATTATGTGTATTGTGTTGCAAGTTATTGTGCTCTGTGTAATTTTCAAATTGTAATGTTTAAAATGTAATTAATAACTTGCTAGGACTTTGAAAAAATAAATTAAATTAATTGTCCTTAAGATTGCAGCTACGTTTTTAATTCGATCCGATCGGCAATAAGGAACATGCGAAATTACTACATTAAAGGCCGTTTTCTCAATGTCCGGTTAAGCACTAATCGGAACTTTGACCAGCTGTTAGCAAGAAAGCATTTTCTCAATGTTCGGTTAGGTCTTAAGTGCCGGTTAAGTTAATGGCAAGTTGAGGTTCCGGTTAGTTGCTAATCGGAAGAACAGCTGTGTAGTGCAAAAAATAATTATATATTTTATAATTAAGAATTGATTATAATTGATAATCATCCAATAAAAAAGTCAAAATTGATATCATTTTCAAAACAGCTCATTTTGACATTATAATTACGCCTTTGTTATTGTTTTGTTGTTGGAGAGAGCGTATTTCTAGTGCATCTACCTGGTTATTCTACCATGTTTCATTGCATTAAGTTCTAAAAGTTAAAAGCTTACATGCTTTTCTTGTCATGTATATTAAAAATCACATTTTTTGAGACATTTTTTGAGACTTGAGGATTTTTTGTGAGAATTTCCACTAAAGCAGAAAAATATCTCCAATCAGATAATTTTTCTCTTATTACCAAAGATATTCTAAAACAAATTAAAGAAATGTTTTGAATGTAATTACATCTTTACAAGTAATGTCAGAAAACAAAATTTCTTTATTGCCATAATTCAATAATTCATATTAAAATATTATCTCATAGAATGCTTCCCTGACGTTATTGTGACTAAGAGGAATCTTGTTCAGGTTTCAAATATTAGTTTTTAAAATTGTATTGACGTTGGGAAAAAATTTGGGTATTTTGAGAAAAAGTCTGGGTAGTGAAGAATGGATTGGGGAAAATTTGTCTTAATGATTTTATCAATTTCGTAAATAGTCTGATGTGCCTTCCACACAGCTCAGCAGCTGCTGAACCAATATTTTTTTATTTTAGCCTGATTAAAACTAAGCTTACAAATAAATTGGAATATAAAACACTTAACAACATAAGGCTCTCTAAAAAATTGTGTGTCGTACGCAATGAATCTAATTATATTTGGCCAGCAAAAGAACTATTTTGATGTATTTATTATTTTGTTAATAGCGTATAACATAACTTAATATTTTTGTTATGTTTGGTATGTAAACAAATATACTCCAGTGAATTATTATCATAAATGTTATCAAATTATTATATAAAAAAAAAAATTGATACATTTTTTCCCATTGGGTACATTTTTTCGGAGAATTTTGTAAAAAATAAGCAAGTGGCTGGCAACCGTGATTGAAAAAACTTTTAAAAATAATGAAATTTTAATATTTTTTATTTAGTTTTATATTTTTTTATTTTGAAACTAAAATAAAAAATTTGTTTATTCATATTCATTTTTCTGTTAAGAAATTTTGGTGATTTGTTTTTGCACCTCCATTTGTACTGCCCCCCAGATGAAATTAGCTTCCGACGCGCTTGATTTGCACCAACATAAAATTTTTTGCTGAATTTTTTTCTATGAAATGCTTTTTATAAACTTAAAAGTCCCTTTTCAATAATGAACAATATTAAATCTGAGAACCGAAACGGTTGGCTGTTATAGTTGCAAACCAAATCTTTATATAAGAATTTTGTGATGAAATAAATCTATTCGAGCCTCCGGAAAAATTAATAAGATTTTCAAAACTATCATGAACAATTTTTCTCGCGGAATCGGAAAAGGGAGTTTTGATTTTTAAGATAAAGCTCAAGAACATTTTGGAAAATTTTAATGCAAAGTTGTTCAGCAACGGTTTGTCAACAAATTAGTATTAAAAATTTGCAAAATATTCTTGAGCTTTAGCTTAAAAAATTAAAACTCCTTTTTTCGATTCCGCGTGAATAACTATTCATTAGAGGACTGTTTTTTTAAATCTTTTAAGTTTGTTGATGAAATGTTTATTGCTCTCTAGTTTTTTTTTCTTTATATGTATATTTACCAGGACCGAAAATAACTGTTATTTTACAATTTTCAGATGAAAAAGGCATAACGAAAAAGTGCCCGGAGGACTTGTTTAAATATACCATTATTATCGTAATGGCAGCAGCTTCGCGAATATTAAATGCCTTTTAAATTTTTGGCTGTTACTATAAAAATTAATATTAACTGTTATTTTTTGCCTTTTATTTTTTCGGGCAAAAATAACTGTTACTTTTGACTTTTATTTTTTAGGTAAAAAATAACAGTTATTTGTGCCTTTTATTTTTTCGGTCAAAAATATCAGGCAATTTGTATTTTTTCAAAGGCCGAATAAAAAACTTTAAAAACTTAAAAGTTTTATAGCTCAAAATGTGCGCGCTGATGAGACGATTAAAATTGCATAAAACTTTTTTGCCGTTCAAGTGGCCTTTAAAAGAATTCAAATTGCCTGATATTTTTGACCGAAAAAATAAATGGCACAAAATAACTGTTATTTTTGACCAAAAAAATAAAAGTCAAAAGTAACAGTTATTTTTGCCCGAAAAAATAAAAGGCATTAAATAACTAGTATTTTTGTCGGAAAAAATAAAAGTTGATAAAAACCATAACCGGTACGGTCCCTGATATTTACTAGTTGAAACCCGGCGCTTTGATGCCACGACCCCTTGTCCGACACCTATAAAATATTATCAGTGAAACGGCACGTATAAATTGTGGTCGAATACCGACTTACAAACTCAAAAGCTATTCGATATCGCACATTTCGGTTGTATGGAAGGTGACACGCCCCCTTGTCCAAAGCTCATAAAATGTTATCATTGAAACGGGACGTGTGAATTGTTTTCGAATACCAAATTCCGAAGCAGTGCGACCTACAATTCCAAAGCCATTCGAGACGTGCCACGCCCCCTTTTAAATGTTAAAACCTTCCTTGGTATGTGTTTAATAGCTTCCTGAAGTGTTATATTATTACAATTTGGTAATTGCACACCTTTATGTTAAGTAACATTCTTGGTTTAGATGTCTTTTATTAGAAAAATTTCGTTTTCTATAGAAATATGCAAGTTAATTAAAATTTCCAAGAAATTGACACCACAAAAACTTTCGTACCTGAAACATACAAAAAATTTGTAGTACTAATTTTATTTTTTGGTGGATTAGAAAAGAAATCAATCAAAAATGAAAGTTCTGGCTTTGAAAGTGAATAACTCGGTCATGTTACAAAGGATTGCATTAATTTTATTTGTTTGAAATTTTGATTATTATCCGTCTTATCGTGTTTCAATCTTTTTAATTTTCGTTTCCCTTCTAATTTTTATAATTTTCCAAAAAAAACCTTAACAAATTTCTTTATTTCGCAAAAAACTTCGGTAAAAGTATTTGTTGTTGAAAAAATATTTAAAACCAAAAATAGCTTTTCTTATGTTCTTTTGGCATGCATAAATGTAGGGTTGATTTAAAGTTTCTATCATGAAAATTTAAAAACGTTTTATACGATCGAAAAATCAAGCCAATTTTTCAAATCAATTTTTTTTTCTTTATTTTTATTCATGTTGTTTTCTTTTAATTTTGTTTCCATAAAAAGTAATGGTGTAGTGAAAGAATCATGACAATCTCTCCATTCGTTTCTGAGTTATACTCTCAAAATACCCCTTTAAACACTGCCACATCAACAACAGCGCCACCTGCCGGATCAAACATTAAAAAAAGCACACACACACACACACTAAATTTAATCAAAATTGGCCCAGCCGTTTGTTGGTCAGTGACAAAGCCATGACAGAAGAATTTTATATATAAAGATATATTTTTAGCATACATTTAATTTATGGGCAGGACCGCTTATTTTTATTAGCTTTGAAATACGTACTTATACTTTTTTCAAACTTTGGTGAATTTTATCTCGAAAACCATAAGTAAGCGACATTTTTTAGTAAACTCTTCTTAGACCCAATTTCCTTACCGTCCCGGTAAACTCACAACTTGCTGGAAAATAATTCCTCCATTTCCGACGAGTTGTGAGCTTACCGGGACGGTCACTTTTACCGGACTGTGAAGAAATTGGGCCTTAAAGGTGTAAAAACACATTTTTATTTACTTGATTGCTAAACCTTAACAGGTTTTATAGCAAATTTAAAATTATAAAATAAGATATTTAATACAATTCAAACATATAAAGTATGATTTTGATTGAAATCATGTATTATTAACAAACTAAAAAGTTTTAATAAATTGCTTAAAGTATATAATTTTATTAAAGTATAAAAAATAACAAAAAAAAAGTTAAGTCAAAATCGATAATATCAGACAGCAAAGCAGGGTTGCGTTTTCAAGACAAACAAGGTCAAGTTAGCAACAATTTTTGTGTACGGCGGAGTCGTGTGATAAACAAGGGCTCATACCCAATAAAACACCACTCCAATAGGTATATATATAATATATATCGTTCTGTCTTCCTGAAGCCGGTGGGATCCTGGCTTGATAGGGTGGTTACTCGACAAACTAGGTCAACTTCACCAAACCAATTTTCATAAAATAAAGAAAACCAGTTGCGAACGCAGGCACCAAGACAAACTAGGTCTTATCGGCCACTCATATTAATATATTACAAATCGATCTAACGTAGTGTTTCAGGAGGTAAAAACCAAGACACCACGGTACCGTCGACAAATGTAGTCACAATCATCATGAAGATATAAGGCAATTGAGGATCCCAGGTTTATGTCCATTCAGATTATTTAAATGTTCATCTACCAAAATTATCCATTTTAGGCTTAGGTTCATTTATCCATTTAGATTGTTATATTAATCAATCAATTAAACAAATATCACCAGATGCATCAGATATATGTTTGAGAGATCTTAATCATAATCAACGACGGTACTGCAGGTAATCTATAATTTTATGTTTGATTGAGTCCATGGATTCACTTAAGGATATAACATCAGATACAAAATTAAAATACCGCAAGCGCTTCTAAGAGGTTCATTTTGAAAATAATTAGTTCTACAAAAGTTCATGTGGAGTAACTCAAAATATCTTCTAGGACGAAGAGGAGTATTAAAATATATTTTACTCAATAAATATGGACTGTTGACATATCCATGTAAAAGTTTTATAATCCAACAAGCATTTATCATAATTCTCCGATTTTTTAAAAAAGGAAGATTTAAGAGTTGTAACCGATATTCATAAGGTGGTAAGTGAAAATCAGTATTACAATAAAGATAGCTTAAGCAAAACAAAAGAAATTGTTTCTGCACTGATTTAATGTCGTCTATGTAACAACCTTATCGTGGGCACCAAACAACTGAAGCGTATTCTAAGATAGGCCGTGAATAGGGAAGTGAATAAGGTTTTCGTTATGAATGGATCATTAAACTCTTTTGCCCAACGTTTAATAAATCCTAAAGTACTATTTGCTCTATTTATTATTTTATTTACATGAATATTATAGCGTAGTTTAGGATCCATTGTAACTCCAAGATCATTGAAAATATTTAAGGACTCCAATGGATAACCACAAATTTTGAAGGTACATTTAATTGGTGGTTTGCGCGAGAAAGACATATGCTTGCATTTCTTCATGTTGAGGTTCATACGGTTCGTTTTGCACCAGTTATGAAGATGATCAATGTCGGCTTGCAAAAATACAGCGTCATTATCGTTTTTAAAAAAAAGGAAGAGTTTGACGTCGTCAGCAAACATTAAGATGCTAGAATGCATTATGACAGATGACAAATCGTTTATAAAAAGTAGAAACAGAAGGGGCCCAAGGTGACTTCCTTGAGATACTCCTGAAGTAATAGGAAACTCATGTGATTTCTTGAGCTTAAAAATAACAGATTGTGTTTTATTGCTTAAGTAAGATTCAATCCACTTTACCAACGGTATAGGAAATCCAACAAGATGTAATTTTAAGATCAATAGTTTGTGATTTACAACGTCAAAAGCTTTGCTAAGATCCATGTAAATAACATCAGTCTGCATGCCTTTTCCAAAGTTTTCTATAGTTTTTGATGTAAATTCGAGAAGGTTAGTAACAGTAGATTTTCCAGAAAGGAATCCATGTTGGAAAGGAGACATTAAAGATTTAACGCTATGCGATAGTCGTGATGTAACAATTGCCTCTAAAAGTTTAGGCAAAGCGCTTAATTTTGCGATGCCACGGTAGTTATCAATTACAGACCTATTTCCGGATTTATGCAGCGGAATGATAAATGAATGCTTCCAGACTGTAGGAAAATAGCAGGATTTTAATGATGAAGTAAATAGTAAAGAGATTGGAGTTACTAATTCTTCACAGCAGTATTTTAATATACATGAAGGTATGTTATCAGGACCACTTTTATATGATGTTTTAATATTTTTTAAAAATGATAAGACTGTGTTTGTGTCAATTATTGGGAAATAAATATCCCCAGATTGAATATTAAAAGGATAACTTAAAGAATCATAGGACGATGATGAATAAGTCTTCTTGAAAAAGTCAGAAAAAAGATTGCAAATACTATTATCATTATCAGACTCAACAGAATTATACTTCATAAACGAAGGATAGGAATCAATCTTACGTTTTGTGTTAACAAAGTTCCAGAAAGATTTAGCATCAGATTTGATGTTTAATTTTACTTTTGTTAAGTAGATATTATAGGATTGTTTGCATAACTGTTGGTAACTGTATTTAATCGAGGTATAGCATCCAAAATCGCATATGTTATGTGCTTTTTGATATTTTTTATAGTATTTAGATTTCAAGTTTCTCATTTTTCTTAATTCATTTGTGTACCATACCGGACCCGATGTCAAAGAGGCTTTCCTTTGCGGAACAGCCTTAAGAAAACAATCATTGAGCGTTCTATTAAACGCATATACCGCATCATCAAGACTCTGAGAAGATAAACTTTTTGTATTAATATTTAGAATAGAATTCCAGTTTATATTAGACAAGTTATTCTTCAAAATCACGTAGTTTGTTTTTTAAAAGTTAAACTCAATAGGCGGTTGAGAATCATAGTACTGCACAGATGGTTTTGGAAAATTTAAAATAATTTCTAATGTTGGATGATGACAATCTTCGGGTGTAACCAGAGTATCTGATTTAGACACAGAAGCGATATTGCTGTCATCAAAAAACACCAGATCAAGCAAACGATTATTTTTGTTAAAGATGCAGCAAAGTTGGAACAGGCCTTGGTTTGAGAGCTCGTTTAAAAAATAATTATCAGATGAACATTCAGACGACGGTAAAAATATTTCAGGAATTTCAGAACAGCATGTTGTATCCCACAACATTCGCCTGTACACTTTGTACACCCCGACCTCACACGATGTTCCTAAAAACAATTAACAAAAAAAACCAATAAAGAACATAATACTTTTTAGAATGCGGTACAAAAAATCTGTTTAATCTATACGTCACCGTATAGCAGATTTCTTAGTACAAGCGCATAAATAACAAACAACCTTTTGTTTGTTATTATGAACGAACGACCGAGACCCAATTTGAGTACGGTGACTCAAATTGCCGGCGTTCATGAAAATAAAAAGACTGACCTAATTTAAGCGCACACGCTTAAATTACCAAATAAACAAAACCAATGCTTTGCTTTTAGTTGTCAAGTGTTTCTGGCTACAACGTCGGCGGCAACAAAACCAAGACATTGCACTGTTGGGTGCATCGGCATCAGCTTGCACGGTCAGCATAAAGCCGTTCATTTACCTACCCTAGCTGCAGCGCTGTTTGCATAGTGCATTGCCAGCAACTGCGTAGCATGCAAAGTGTGCGTGATCGCGTACCGCTAAGGGGAAAGTAAAATGACAATATGTAAATTTACTTTTACATATTGAGTAGGCACTTTTTTTTATTATGTATTGGTAAATAATTTCCACTTATTGGAAATTATAGGAATATCGGGAAATTAGGAACATCATTGGAAAGCAAAAACTTTCTTTATAAACCCCTGCGTCGACCAGAAACTGGCAGAGCTAATTTTGAACGAGTTTTACAAAGGTCGCAGCCTCGCCTAGACAGCGGGCCTTTTGAAACATTTGAAATAAAGAAAACTAGCTTAAACGCTAGCAAAATAACTTAATCGTTTTAATTGCTCCCGTCTTTGGTCTCTCTTCTCCTTGCGGAAAGCACGGAGACCACGGACGTTAAATACAACATTTGGTGGCAGCGGTGGGATCGCTCCATCCCAAAATAAGGCGAAGTGCCAAAAGTTAAATAAAAAATAATAAAGTTTTTTTTTTTTGAAACAAAAGCGTGCCGAGGCTGAAACAGCGGCAAGTGAAAAAAAAAAAAATAAAAGTGAAGCGTGCCGAGGCTAAACAGCGGCGAGTGAAAAAAAAAAAAAGAAGAAGACCCATAAGAGTAAGACCTTGCTGTAGGCATTTGGCAAAAGTTGGGCAGTGAAGAAAAAGACCAGGTTAACCAGCAAAGACGTGAAGTCTCCTGGCCCAACTATAAACGAAGACCAGGTTAACCAGCTGTAGGGTTTAAAACCTCCTGGCATCATCGAAGAAAAAAAAAAAAAAAGGAGAGAGGGGGGACAATCAGCGCCAACTCAACAAAAACATAAAGATCAACAACATCGCATAACTTCAACAACAAAGACGACATCAACCGTAACAACTACAACAGCAGCGCGAACATTAAGGAAATTTGTAAGCCCAACTATTTTATAAGTTAATATTTGTAAAAAAAAAAAAGAGAGAAAAAGATAAAGTGTAAAAAAAAAAAAAAAAAAACACAGACACAAAGAAAAATATATATATATAAAAAAAAAAAAGGTGCTAGAAAACAAAAATGATAGAAAATTTTCCCTTAATTTTATTAAATTGTCAAACTATTAAAAACTAAAAGAAAAATTAATTAATTGCCAAAACCACGATAGATATAAAAAAAAAAAAAAAAATATTTTTATCTGAAAGTTTTTTGAAAGAAAACTTATATTTTTGATCATTTAACAAATTTAAATATTCCAACATTTTTACTCGACAACGCGCGGCTAAGGTAGTACAGCACTTTGCTTCTCTACCATTTTTTGATTCATCCTTTTATACTGACGCGGAAGATCCTGAGTTTTCTAAAATGGATCTTAAGTTCACGCTTAATGATATTTACAATATCGTCCCGGTTTTTGATGGCAATCCAGCCAATCTTAACAAATTTATCGCGTGCGGAAATATTTTATTCTTATCTGCTAAAACAGATGCAGAACACAGCTTCATTTTAGAAGTTGTGAAAACTCGATTGGAGGGTTCAGCTTTTGAACTCATACAATTTAAATCTTTTACCAAATGGAATGATTTGGTACGAGATTTAGAAAGGGAGTTTAAAGAGGAAAAATCTCGAACTACTGCCCAAAACGAATTACTAACCGCTAAACAAAAAACACAAGAGTCAATTAAGGAATTTGGTGAGCGAATAGGAAAACTGTTACACGCTTTAAACTCAGCCACATTCACTAGCACTGGTGAAGAGTCAGTTAGGGCGTATTTAAAGTTAGAAAATGACCACTTGGCCATTCGGGTATTCGAGGACGGTTTGCGAAATCCAAATTTAAGACTAATTCTTAAAGCTCACAATGAGAGAGATTTGAAGAAAGCCATCTCGTATGCCGAAGAGCATTCAGTACGACTGGAAGGAACATCGCAATACCAAACCTCATCGTTCAAACCCACATGTCAGTATTGTAGAAAAACAGGGCACACTCAAGAGACTTGCTACCGCAAGAACAACAATAATTTTCCCACCCATTATACTCAAAATTTTAACAGACAGCCGAACATCAAAAAAGAGGTACAACTTATGACTTGTACTTACTGTAAAAAGCCCAATCACACATTTAAAGAGTGTAGATCTAGGTTAGGCCAAAACAACCTAAATTATCAAAACAGAAGAGTTGAGGAAAACAGGTATAAAAATTATCGCAATCCTTTTAGAGAAAATAATGCTGCACAAAATAGACCCACAAGAAACCTACCGGAAAACGAAATTGCACGGGAAGAGAACCACGGCAGCTCTTTCCGAATGCAGACACAAGCCGAGGTACACCAAGCCAAAAATTAATAGACTACCTTTACATATCTTTTAGTAAAGAATATGCAGATCCTGTGATCTGTATAAAATTAGAACCCACTGATAAAAATTTTCTTACTTTGCTAATAGATACAGGTGCCGAAATAAGTTTGTTAAAAGACACTGAAGCACAGTGCAAATTAAATACTCTTCAAAAATATACAGTCTCAACAATTTCTGGCAATAAAATGAAAACATTAGGTACTCAAGAAAGAAAAATTAACGTTCCATTTAATAATAAAACAATAGTTTTGAGTTATCCATTTCAGATAGTGTCTAGAAATATTAATTTATCTTATGACGGAATAATAGGAAATGACTTCCTAACGCAATTAAATTGTCGAATCGATTACTTTACAAAAGAACTAGGTATACCCATTGATTGCTCAAACGAAGTAGTAAATATAATAAATAAAAACTCAATTATTAATGATGCAGAACTCACAAATAAGGAAAAAAAGGTGTTGCCTACGAGTAATGCAAGGATTCGTGAAAATAGGAAAGAGGAACAGGAGTATGCGCCGAATGGCATAAGACATACTGAGAGTCCTCAACAACCTAATGTCTACGGGCCACAATCCATCACCTTGCCCCCCCAAAGTGAAAACCTCATCGAAAATAAAATAAAAGCAGGCAAGAAGGAACACAAAGCGTTACCCACGGGTAATGAAGGGAATCGTAAAAAATGGGAAGAGGAACAAAAAGATGCAGCACAAAGCATAAGCCATCAAAAGAGTGCTCAACATCCCAATGTCTACGGGCTGCGATCCATTACTTTGCAACCTCGCTGCAAACAACTTGTAGAGATCCCTTTTGAATATACAAAAGATGCAGTGGTCCACAAGAACGAAATAAACCCAGGAGTATATTTGGCGGAAACCCTGGTACGCCCTATTGATAAAAAAATCAAAGTTTTAATCATGAATACTACAGAAGAAAGTAAAGTAATTAATATAAATAAAATCCAATATGAATGGGAAAAAATTGAGAATTATAATACCGTCAAAATAGATAGAACAAAAGACATAATAAAAGATAGATTAAAACGCATAGATACAACGATAGAATTGAACCATTGTAATAAAGAAGAAAAAAAGGCAATAATAGAAATTTGTAGAAATTATAACGACTTATTCTACTTTAAAGGAGGCCACCTTACAGTTACAGATACAGCTAACCACGAAATCATTACAGAAGAAAATAAACCTCCGTTATTTGTCAGGCCATATAGACTGCCCGAAAGCCAGAGAAACGAAATCCACAAGCAAGTTAATGAAATGTTAGAAGACAATATCATCCGATCAAGCTCGAGTCCATGGAACTCACCTCTTTTATTAGTTCCGAAAAAAGCAGACTCTGAAGGCAAAAAACGCTGGAGAGTCGTAGTAGATTTTCGAAAGCTAAATGATTTAACAGTAGGCGATGCATACCCCTTACCTAATATTACAGATATATTAGATCAACTAGGAAAAGCTAAATATTTCAGCACACTAGATTTAGCCAAAGGTTTTCACCAAATTCCTGTAAAAGAATCTGATAAATGTAAAACTGCATTTAGTACACCATTCGGACACTACGAATACAACCGAATGCCATTTGGGTTAAAAAACGCCCCTGCAACGTTTCAAAGACTCATGAATAACGTACTCATGGGGTTGCAAGGCTTCGAATGTTTTGTTTATGTCGACGACATCGTTGTTTATGGTTATGATCTAACAGATCATAATAAAAAACTAATCAAAATATTTGACCGATTGCGTCTACACAACCTAAAGCTACAACCAGATAAATGCAATTTTCTGAAACAAGAACTTACCTATTTAGGGCACATTATTTCAGAAGACGGAATAAAACCTGATCCTGAAAAAATAAAGGTAGTAAAAACCTATCCAACTCCCAAAAACGTAAAAGGAATTAAATCATTTTTAGGATTTGCGGGCTATTATAGGAGATTTATAGAAAACTTTTCGAGCATATCGAAACCTCTTACAAAATTGCTTAAAAAAGATGTAAAATTTAATTGGGACGCATTTTGCGACGAAGCTTTTTCAAAATTAAAAAATTATCTAATTAACCCTCCAATATTAGCATACCCTGATTTTGATCAAGAATTCATAGTCACGACAGACGCGAGCGACGTGGGACTTGGGGCTGTTCTATCCCAAGGCATTATTGGTAAAGATAAGCCGATTTGCTTTACAAGTAGAACGCTAAATGATGCTGAAACACGCTACAGCACCACGGAAAAAGAATTGTTAGCAATTATTTTTGCTGTAAAACAATTTCGACCTTACATCTACGGTAAAAAGTTCACGATCTACACTGATCACAAACCACTCGAATGGCTAATGAAGCTTAAAGATCCAATGTCTAGATTAGCAAGATGGAGAATTTTATTATCAGAATATGAGTATACAATAAAGTATAAAGCAGGGAAATTTAATACAAATACTGACGCTCTCAGTCGCCTTACTGAACATGAAAAACTTGCAGAAAGGGAACATAAAGTTTTAGCTATGACCCGTCAAATGAAGAATAAGAAAGAACCATATGAAAATCCGCAGACAATTATAGAAGAGCCTGAAAGCATAAGGACCAATGGAAAAAGTAAGATATTCGAAAACAAAGAGGCAATTTATTCAAATAAAGAGGCAGAATTAAAAATACTAATATTGCCTATAATAAAATCAATCGAAGAAAAGTTTGTAATACAAAGAATACCACAATTTATAAAGCCAATAATAGGAGAAATTGAAATATATCCTCTAACAGATAAAGAAAATTTAATCACAACCACATTACCAATACCTTTCAGAAGCATTAAAGACCAAGAGATAGCAAAAAGAGTATTGTTACAGATAAAAAATATGGATAAAACCGTAAAAACCATTGCAATGGCACTCCCAAAGTTCACTTCACAATTCAAAGAACATTTTAAAATTTTAATTAATGAAACCTTCTCAGAAGACAACACAACCATTTATTTACATATGAATGAGAGAAAAATTCTAGAAACTACAGAAGAAATACACAAAGTACTTACAGAATATCATAAATCACCTTTCGGAGGACATCAAGGAATAAATAAAACATTGAAAAAATTGAAAACTCATTTTTACTGGCCTGCAATGAGACAAGACGTACAAACTTATATTAAGAAATGTGAATCCTGTCAGAAAAATAAGTTAACAAAATCTCCAAAAGTACCAATGAAAATTACAACCACAAGCTCTTCACCATTTGAAAGAGTAGCGTTGGACATAGTTGGTCCACTTCCAGTTACATACAAAACTAATAAATACATTTTAACTTTTCAAGACGACTTAACTAAATTCACAGAAGCAATACCACTAGAAAACGCAGAAGCAAGCACAGTTGCCAGAGCTTTTGTAGAGCAAATACTTTGCAGATTTGGTTTTCCAGAATCACTATTAACCGATCAAGGTACAAATTTTCTAAGTGAACTATTTAAAGAAGTATGCAAACTGTTAAAGATTAAAAAATTACAAACTACTCCATATCATCCACAAACAAATGGAGCACTGGAGAGAAGCCACCGCACATTAGCGGAATACCTACGGCATTATGTAAATAATGACCCACTCACTTGGGACGATTGGATCCCGTATGCAATATTTGTTTTCAACAATACACCACATACCAGCACTAATTACAGCCCTCACGAATTACTTTATGGGTTTCCCGCTAAAATTCCTTCTACATTGCAAAAAGATCCATCATTAAATTATAACTATGAAAATTACGCCAATGAACTAAAGGCAAGACTACAGCATGGATTCAAAATTGCGGGACAAACTTTAAAAACTAAAAAGGAAAAATCTAAAGAATATTATGATAAAGGTTCAAAGCCAAAAACATTCAACGTTGGAGAAAGCGTACTTATTAAAAATCAAACCAGAAAAAATAAATTCTCATCACTATGGGAAGGACCTTACGAAATAATTAAAATAATTTCACCCGAAAATACAGCAATAAAGATCCGTAACAAAATCAAAGTCATACACAATAACAACCTCAAACCATTTTCAGATTAAAATAACAAACACACACGTAAAACCACAACATTGGTAAAACACCACGTAAAACCAACATACATTCCAAATATACATACATTACGCACATGGTAGAAAAAGAAAAACCATAACACACACAGCGGACACTTCAGAAGACAACTACGCTAAGCCACGGTTTGTTTTGCCACCGTCTGCACAACACATGTAAGGAACTCAACATTATCAAAAACAATAAAAACTTTCAACGACCCTGAGTCAGAAATTTTCAAATCAGCAAAATTTTTACTATAAAAACCAGAACACAAAATTCAAAATTCATTCAGTAAAATTTTAACAATGCAAGCAACACTTAAGAAAGAAGCAAAAGTAAACCACATGAAAGTACTCTGGACGTACATTGGGCGCAAGGACCGCGAACCCACGGAGGCAGATTACGATGACGAGGAGGCGGCCATTCGGGAAATCGGAGAAGCAATCGACAAGGCAAAAGAACAAGAAATAATAAAAAACTACAAGTCAAGGCAATTATACGGAGACGATGAGGAAACAACAGATTTCGCGGCAGAGTACCAACTGGTACTAAAAGCGCAGGAATGGCGCGAAAAAAGGTACCTTGATGGTATATACAAATGATATGTAAAATGAAATAATTATAATAAAAAAAAAAAGAAAAAAAAAAAAAAACCCCCCCAAAGTTGTTATCATTTAAAAAAGAAAGAGATCAGTTTTGTTTCCCTTGCTAGCAGTTTCAGATTCCTGGCAGATTAGGTTTTAGCAAATTTTCCTAGGTCGTTCGTCAAATTGACATTCCGTAATAAAAAAAAAAAAATATGTTTAGCAAATTACATAGGTTGTCGTTATCCGGGCCGATACGGTATGTATATCGAACGAAAAAGTCAATAAAGAGTTTAAAAAAAAAAAGATGAAAAAGAACAAAATTATTTTTTTTTGCAAAAGCTTTCAAACAGGAAATATACAAATCCAATCGAACTTAAAAATTCAAAAAATAAAGATATCTATATTTGAGCAATTGTCTCAAAAATGCATAATGCACATAAAACAAAAATATATATATTATAGGCACGTACACACATAAAAAAAAAAAAACACAAAAAATTTAATAGTCTAGTGCTATAACATATTGTATAACTACTCTAATTAACAAAAAAAAAAAAAAAAGAAAAGAAAAGCACAATTATATATATATTAGAAAATAGTCAAAAATATTCAAATTATATAAATAAAAAAATATTATTACCTAAAACTCATTAATTATACTTCGGTAACAAAACAAAAAAATAATATATTTCTAATACTATATCCCTTACTCATTTTTGTAAAAAAAAACAAGAAAAAAAAAAACAAAACACAACTTACATATTATTAATTATATAACCTCACACAAAAACAAAAAAAATATATATATAGAGATAATGTACAAAAAGACATATATAATCATTAATTTTTCTATTACAATTACTATTACTATATATTTAACTAATCAAAATAAGTTAATTAATTAAGAAAAAAAAATGTATATAAATTTAAGCTTTACAGTGTAATGTAAAGCTATGTCAGTTTCTGAACATCGACCCGACCTGCAGAAAATTTTTGCCTCTTCAAGGAAAAAATTTTCTTTTATAAGGGGGGAGGGATGTTGTATCCCACAACATTCGCCTGTACACTTTGTACACCCCGACCTCACACGATGTTCCTAAAAACAATTAACAAAAAAAACCAATAAAGAACATAATACTTTTTAGAATGCGGTACAAAAAATCTGTTTAATCTATACGTCACCGTATAGCAGATTTCTTAGTACAAGCGCATAAATAACAAACAACCTTTTGTTTGTTATTATGAACGAACGACCGAGACCCAATTTGAGTACGGTGACTCAAATTGCCGGCGTTCATGAAAATAAAAAGACTGACCTAATTTAAGCGCACACGCTTAAATTACCAAATAAACAAAACCAATGCTTTGCTTTTAGTTGTCAAGTGTTTCTGGCTACAACGTCGGCGGCAACAAAACCAAGACATTGCACTGTTGGGTGCATCGGCATCAGCTTGCACGGTCAGCATAAAGCCGTTCATTTACCTACCCTAGCTGCAGCGCTGTTTGCATAGTGCATTGCCAGCAACTGCGTAGCATGCAAAGTGTGCGTGATCGCGTACCGCTAAGGGGAAAGTAAAATGACAATATGTAAATTTACTTTTACATATTGAGTAGGCACTTTTTTTTATTATGTATTGGTAAATAATTTCCACTTATTGGAAATTATAGGAATATCGGGAAATTAGGAACATCATTGGAAAGCAAAAACTTTCTTTATAAACCCCTGCGTCGACCAGAAACTGGCAGAGCTAATTTTGAACGAGTTTTACAAAGGTCGCAGCCTCGCCTAGACAGCGGGCCTTTTGAAACATTTGAAATAAAGAAAACTAGCTTAAACGCTAGCAAAATAACTTAATCGTTTTAATTGCTCCCGTCTTTGGTCTCTCTTCTCCTTGCGGAAAGCACGGAGACCACGGACGTTAAATACAACAAGCAGTTCCAAGAAACGTTTGCCAGGTTAAAATCTCCAGTCATTAATATATGATCATTAGATTGCAGTTTTGAGCAAACTTTACTAATAGAAGCCAAATGATTGCTATAAACTTCTAAGGTAGAAAGGGGAGGAATATATGAGCATGTAATTAAAAGGGAAACTGGGGGCGATGGAACAATGTAACATGTCTGACTGTCTCAACCTGGCGAGGCCAGCATAATCTTTGTGAAATCGTCTCAAGTCGACTCAAACCTCCACGTGGTGTTTCCTGGGCAACGTCAAAACTGACAACCGTTAGTTTGGCGGCTAATCTGAGCGGCGGGCCTCCCTAGGCTTAAAATAGGTTGTGCGTCGGGTTTGAAGCCCACCCGTAAAAACCAATTTCAATGAAAACAAACAAGAATAGAAGAAAATTGATCCCCAAATCTGATGACGACTACCGCAAACGAAAAACTGATAATGATTTACGGATATGCACATGGAATGTCCGAACCCTTAATTGGGAAGGTGCCTCTATCCAACTGACTGATGTCTTGGAAAGATACAAAGCTGATATCACTGCTATCCAAGAAATGCGATGGAAGGGACAGGGTTGCATTCGGCATGCACCCTGTGATATCTACTACAGCGGCCATGCGGAGAAGCACGAGTTTGGATGCGGATTTGTAGTTGGCAAGAGACTACGGCCCCACGTCCTGCGATTCACACCTGTGAACGAACGACTTGCCATAATCCGCATCAAGGTTAGATTTTTCAATATAAGCCTAATATGTGCGCACGCTCCGACAGAAGACAAGGACGATGAGATCAAGGAAATTTTCTACGAGCGCCTTGAAAATGCTTACGAGCGCTGCCCCCGTCACGACGTAAAAATCGTGCTTGGTGACTTCAACGCTAAGGTGGGCAAGGAAAATATTTTTGGTCCAACAGTCGGAAAGTTCAGCCTCCACGACAACACCTCCGATAACGGAATGAGGCTGATTGACTTCGCCGCAGCACGAAACATGGTCGTAAGTAGCACTAGATTCAAGCATCTCAATATTCATAAAGCCACCTGGATGTCCCCTGATCAAAAAACAAAAAATCAAATTGATCACGTTTTGATCGACGGAAGGCACTCTTCCAGTGTATTGGATGTACGCACGATCCGTGGTGCAAACATTGACTCGGATCACTATCTTGTTGCAGCCAAGATCCGTACACGTCTATGCGCAGCTAAGAATACACGCAACCCTACACAGAGAAAGCTAGACGTCGATAAGCTGCAATCAAAACAGACAGCCGATGCTTTCGCCACTCGACTCTCACTCCTGCTTCAAAGCACTCCTCCAATCGATGATATATGCGCGCAGTGGACTCACATTTCCAACTCCATGCGTGCGGCTGCTGAAGAGGTGATTGGCTACCAACGCCCTAGCCGAAACCAGTGGTACGACCAGGAGTGTCGCGACGCCACTGCAGAGAAAGACGCCGCCTACAAAGCCACCCTGCAGTCGGTTGTAACGCGCGCTGCTAAGGAGCGATACAAAGAAAAGAGGAGGGAAGAGAGACATATTTTCAGGCGGAAAAAAAGAGAGGCAGAAAAGCGCGAGCAGGAGAAGATTGAGATGTATGGTGACAGGAATGAGGCCTGAAAATTTTTCGAAAAAATAAGACGCCTTGCCGATGGTTTTAAAACCGGGGCCTCTTCCTGCAAGGATGAAAACGGGAATCTAGTGACAGATGTCCAGAGTACACTGACGTTATGGAGGGAACACTTCTCTAAGCTTCTAAATGGCGACGCTGACAACAATCCCGCCAATAGAGATGATATTCCGGAAACCCGAATTTTGGATGACAGCGTTGAGGTTCCGCTGCCCGACTATGATGAAGTTCTGACAGCTATAGCTCGGCTTAAAAATAACAAAGCCACGGGAGCTGATGGCTTACCTGCTGAGTTGTTTAAGAACGGAGGCGAAGCTCTACTTAAATGCATTCACGAGCTTCTATGCAGAATATGGTCGGAAGAATGCATTCCGAACGATTGGAATCTCAGTGTGCTCTGCCCAATCCACAAGAAAGGCGATCCCACTATCTGTGCCAATTACCGTGGGATAAGCCTTCTTAATATCGCATATAAGGTCCTGTCGAGCGTTTTATGTGAAAGATTGAAGCCCATTGTAAACGAACTGATCGGACCTTATCAGTGTGGCTTCAGACCTGGAAAGTCCACCATCGACCAGATTTTCACACTACAACAAATCTTGGAGAAGACTCAAGAAAAACAAGTCGACACCCACCATCTTTTTGTCGACTACAAAGCCGCCTTCGACAGCCCAATAAGGAAGCACCTGTACTCCACCATGTCTGAATTTGGTATTCCTGCAAAACTAATACGACTTTGCAGGATGACACTGAGCAACACCAGCAGCGCAGTTAAAATCGGGAAGGACCTCTCCCCACCATTTATTACCAAACGAGGTTTCAGACAAGGTGATTCCTTATCGTGCGACTTTTTCAACCTAATGATGGAAAAGATCATCCGAGCTGCTGATCTGAGACGTAGTGGCACAATATTCTACAAGAGTGTTATGCTGCTTGCGTATGCTGATGACATCGATATCATTGGCCATAATACGCGCGAAGTCAGTGCAGCATTTTCCAGATTAGAAAGAGAGTCAAGTCGAATGGGTCTGGCAGTGAATGCAGATAAGACGAAATACTTAGTGTCAACAAACAAACAGTCCCAGCGTCTTGGAACCCACGTTACCGTTGACAATACCTCCTTCGAGGTTGTGAAGAACTTCGTCTATCTGGGATCCAGCATTAATTCAACCAACGACATCAGCATTGAGATCAAACGAAGAATAACTCTTGCCAACAGGTGTTACTTTGGGCTCAGTAGGCAATTAAGAAGCAGAGCCCTCTCTCGACGAACGAAAATCACGCTCTATAAATCGCTCATCATGCCCGTCCTACTTTACGCATCACAAACCTGGACGCTGAGCAGTTTAGATGAAAAGACTTTAGGAGCATTCGAGAGAAAGATTCTTCGTAAGATCTACGGACCAATCTGCGTCAATGGCGAGTACCGAATACGGTGGAATGATGAACTGTATGCAATCGCGTCGGAAGCGAATTTCATCTGGGGGGGCAGTACAAATGGGGGGGCAGTACAAATGGGGGCAGTACAAATGATGGTGCAAAAAAAGTTCACCAAAATTTCTTCACATGAAACATGAAGAAGAGAGAAAGAAGAGGAAAATATATAATACAAAAATATTATCGTTGTAAAAAAACTGATATTTTTAATAACTTTTCCTGTTAAATTGTTTATCTAGCTAAAAAAGTGGGGGGGCAACTGCCCACCCTGCCCCCCCGCTTCCGACGCCAATGACTGTATGAGCTGTACGCTGACATCGACATAGTCAAGCGCATTAAAATCGAGCGGCTTCGCTGGCTTGGTCATGTTCAGCGCATGAAAGATGATGCTCCAGTGAAGAAAACATTCGATTCGGTACCCAGCGGCGGTCAACGCAGAAGAGGACGACCGCATCTTCGTTGGAAAGACCAAGTAGAGGACAACCTGACGAAGCTTGGAATTTCCAACTGGCGCCAGCAAGCGAAAGACAGAAATGGCTGGCGCAAATTCTTAGATGAGGCCAAGACCGACATACGGTTGTAGCGCCAACTAAGTAAGTAAGTAAGTAATTAAAAGGCTCAAGGAACCAAACTTAACATGAACACAACAGAACACATATTAACAATAAAATTATTCTCCTGCCCCAAACTTGATTTGTTCCATATGTTTTTGTTTTATTGACTGAGAGTTTCTTAGTTTTTAATATATTTTCATTTTTTTTATATTGAATATACAACTTTTGTTATTGTAAACTTATACCATGTTCATGCTCATAAAAAAAAGCTGCTTTTTGCATATTCGAACTGTGTTCATGCTGGCTTTTATAAGCATTAGCTTTTATTTTGACGTTTGTGTGATATAGCAGTCCAGGCTAATCGCTTTGCCTTTGCTATTTTCTGGAATAAAAAAAATTACTATAATTGCTATATTATAACTAAATATATAGAAATACTTACAATCCTTTACTTATTGACTTTGTTGATTATATTTGTTATTGACATATAACAAAAAATTAACTTCGAATTTCAGAAGTATCGATGAAACATGCGTGACACAAGAATAAATGTTGCATTAAGTTGCGTTAAGTTGCTTTTTTCTAGTGTTATTTGTATGGAAAAAAAGCTGCTTATATGTTGCGTTTTACAGAAAAGCTGCTTTGCAAAAGTTACAAAAAATTTTGACGTATACAGGTAAGGTGGGAAGTGGGAAGGTGACATGTTACGTAAGACAGCATTTTCAAAAATTTTAAAAATTTTGCGATTCATTTTGACGTCTGTTACTTTGAAGTTTCATTGTTTGTCAATTTTCTCTTGGTTTTCTTACGTTTTAGCGCAAATAAAATTTGTTTTTCATTGGTTGGGTTTTCACTTTTATTCATTTCTAATTTTTTTGCGT
This sequence comes from Dichetophora obliterata, assembly GCA_963920525.1. Taxonomy (NCBI): domain Eukaryota; kingdom Metazoa; phylum Arthropoda; class Insecta; order Diptera; family Sciomyzidae; genus Dichetophora; species Dichetophora obliterata. The sequence goes on from OY986435.1 coordinate 310,543,331, forward strand.
TGCTGTTTAATTTAAGAGTTACAAAGTAATGAATTTTCCGAAATTTAACAGCACATTTTATTGAGTGTTCTCGGAATTCAAAATAAGGCGGTCTCAAAAAAGTCGGTAGTAAGAACACCTGACAGATGCATAGTGTCAAAATAACGCCATTACTCTGCCTTTGTTAAGGCGAGTGAGAACAGGGTCATTAATGTCGTGAGCAGTGCTGCCAGAAAAATTTTGAGTCTGTAGCCAAAATTTTTTTAAGCTAAAAAAAGTTTAAAAAAACACAACTCCTATATTAAATCAGTTTATCAGATTAATCAGTTTTTCAAGCACATTGATTGATTTGTAAATGCAATGTAGTGCTGCATGAATAATTATAATTATTCAAAACTATATTTGTTCAATTTTATATACATAAAATTTTATGTATATTAAGTTGAACAAATGTATTTTTGATAATTTTTTTTTAATTTTTAAATATATTTAGTTTAATATTGCTGTTTATTAACAAAAAAAGATAGTAGCTTAAAATAGCTAAGCTCTAAAAAAAAGCTAAAAATGTAGCTAAAACACAATTTTCGAAAAACACGAGAATGTTTAAAATGGAAGTGAAGAAATCTTGTTCACAAAAGAAAATAGAGACAATTAAGAATTCTAAACAATGTGACAATGTTGCATTTATATAAAGAGTTGTTCCTACTCTGCATTTGTAGAAGATGCAGGAACGGAAGTTTGATAGAAGTAGTATTAATATATTGAATTAAAAATATATCGTTTGTACTCTCAAAAAAATAGTGGCATGGTAACCCTAGTATGAGCGTCTGCCTTGCGAAAATTATAATTGTGCTCATTGCGCTCATAGTCGCCTGAAATCAATTTTGCTTCCTCAGTGATATAAAAAACCGGGCGTTTTATAACTTTAATCGTAAATACTTTTATACGTCATGCTTTGGGCCAAGGCTCATTTATAAGGTTTTGTCACTTGTGAGCGAGCTCGACCGAACTGTCAGAATGGTTGAAAAGAAATCAAGAAAATGAATGCATAGAACAAAGGAAAGCAGAGTTGACAGTTCAAGCAAAGGCAGAAAAAGAGCGCATTTCTCTCAAGTACCATAACCTTATGACCCTGTCTACACTTGCCTCACTCAACCGACTCACTTTAATGACTGTAGAAGAAATGAGGAAGAGGGAAGGTGAATATACCGTGAGGCAAGAGTTTCAAAAACTTTAAAAATTTAGCGACTCACTTTGATTTGACTGTACCGGCGCTTGTAGCCAAAAACAAAGAAAAAATTAGTTATTTCCGGTATTTCAGATTTTATGATTTTTAAAACAAACCAGCTCCATCTAGGCGTGAAAATAAATTCACCACAGCAATATGAATATTTTTAGCTTCCTTTTTGCTACCAATTCTTAAAAATATTTCTTGGAAATCTTACGCTATTACGGCATTTTTTTTTATGAGGTATGCTGTTAGCTAAGAACTCGTCTAATCGGAAGACAAAAGCGTTCTTTTCCTGATCAGCCGTCTTCAAAGAAAGTCATAGAAAAATCGACTTCTTCAAAATATTTATTTCTTTTCATTAAATAAAACTAAGTGTTAAGTCGGTGAAGTGAAAACTAAAAATATTTGCTTGTTAGTTTAACTCAATTAAATGTTTCGATATTGGTAATGATTGTTCGAATATATAATCAAGTATCGATCAAAAACACGGATATTTTGAGCGCAAAGGAAAAAAAGTAAGTTTTTTTAGGTTCTATTAAAGTTCTTTACATAGGCTTAAGTTTAATTTTTTTTATAAAAACCACACAGGTGGAATTTTGAATTGGCGAGAAGATTCTTGATTAAATTTGTTAATAAAATTTCATTTGCTGGTGCCATCTCCTAAAAGGGTAAATTTTATTAAACAATCAATTAAATTTCAATTAAAACCATATACAAACATACATATATATATACATTTAAATCTCTCTAGATTTGGCACCATAGAAAAATTTGTGCAAAAGCTAAAGAGCAAATTGTCACGAAAGCTTTCACCTTGCACATAAGCAGATTCTTGCATAAAAATATGTAGAAAGGAGAGGGTCATAAAAGCACGAAGTTAGTACTCGACGGTCATCAGCTTGGGCAGCATAATTACAACGCGGTTTTAGTAATAGCGATCGTGGTAATAGTGTTAAAGAAAAAAAAACAAAGAAATTGTGATAGAAAGGTGAAAAATTTTCAAAAGAAATGATTTAGAATTAAAAATATATAAATGAACTAACAATATAAAACTTAATAAGCTAAAAAAAAAAAAAGAGAGTGGCACTTAAAAGTTAAATGTATACCTATGTATAACAAGTGATCGTGCCAATCTCACCACTAAAATAACCTTCAAGTGACACTTAGAATCTTAAAGTAAATACATATTTTAGTAAATCTAACTTAAATATAAAAAGCAACAGTGAACTTAAACCTAAAATCAATGCTAAAATAAACTATTCTAAATTCTAATATAACTTAAGTAATTATTAAAAATTAACTTAAACTTAAAATTAATGCTAAAATAAACTTATCTAAATTTGTACATAATCTAAGTAGTTAGAAAAAAATGAAAAAAAGAGCTTTAAACAAATCTTAATCATTAAAAGAAATCTACTTAAATCTATGCAGTAAATTGAAGTGTAAGTGATTTTGTTGTTGTTGTATTGATCAACGTAGTATTATACATAAAAACAAAAAAAAAATAGGTATATAACATATTCACCTAATCTAGAAGTATAATAAACCACGCAACAATGTTGCTGGCTTTAAATTCAACTCAGTGAGCGTGTCACTAAGACACTGTTAACAAAATTGGTAACAAAGCTCTTACAGCAATGTTAAAAAGCAACAAAATTTCGTGCAACAATGTTAACGCGAGCGTCGTGTTTTTGAGTAAAATTTAGTATAACAAAAAGAAAACAAAACAAAAAAAAACCCTTTCTATTATTTTAGCTCGACAACGTGAAGTAATGCAGTTTACATTGCTCACCAAAATGAAAGATCTTTCATCGAGGGAACAATGCAGTTAACAAAGTAAGTCTCTTTTTCTTATTTTTATTTATCGAAAAAAAAACAAAACTTTTCTCTTTATTTATTAATGAAAAATAAACAACAACAACAAACATATTAATAAAGTAACAAAGAAAGTAAATGAAACAAAACACATTTTTTTAAGCTTGATCTAATTTAAGAAAAAAAAAACAACAAAACAAAACAAAACAAAGTTACTAGAGTTATTTTTGTATTGAGCTTGGACTAAGATTTTGTTAGAAATTTTGTTAGAAAAAAAAATTAATGTAAGCACTTTTAACGTTCATTTTGTTTCTTTAATCTAATATAAAACCAAAACACTTGTTTTTTTCTTATTAATAATTTAAATACTACTTATTAATTATTAATTAATTTTAATGTTTTTATCATTAAGTTAAACCCTTCATATTGTTTTTGCTGTAATTGTAGCTTATTCGAATTCAGTTATAAATATTTTTTTTAATTTAAGATGATTTTTATATGAATTTTTGTTTAAATAAAAACAACGAATTGTTTTAAATATGCGCCTGTAAATTTAAAAATATTTGATTTCATGCAGGCGTTGTGAGTTAGTTGTGAGATAAATTTTGGGATCATCTTTTGTATATATTTTTAGGATTTTCTGTGTTTAAGATGATCATGGATGGGAGGGCAAAAGTTGAGTCAAGGTCACCAATGCTCAACAACAACATTATATCGAGCACAAACTTTCGTTTCGTTCTTTATCTATTCTCCTGACTTTCTTTATCTATCTCTTTTTTTTAAGTTCTATGCATCCATACCTTAAACCTTTCCCCTGCACGCAACTTAAAGTTGGCATTGCTGTAGTAAATTTTCTTAGGTGATAGACTACAAGATCTTCCACCCCCACTAGCCGACGAGCCAGAGCCGGAAATCAAAGCGTGCTTCCGTCGCTTATCATCTTTCCAAAATAATTTTGACAACAGATCGTTACATGCTACATGACATTTGTCATTTTGAGTGTTTTTTTCGTTTATGCGCTAATAGCTGCTGAATTTGCAGTGCTATATGCAGCTACGAAGCACACACTCAAGTTAACACTAATTTTTTTTTACTTTAAAATGTTTTCGGTTAAAAACAGCACAAAAGCAAATGCAGACTCAAAGTGAGGCAAGTTATGTGTGTGAACATTTAACAACTTTTTCATGGCAAAGTGAGTCGGTTGAGTGAGGCCAGTGTAGACAGGCTCTATAAATGAACCTTGATTTGGGCGTTGTGACATTTACTACTTTGGGCTTTATGACATTGGGCGATAAGACACTACGCTGAGACGAGCATTTAAGTTCAAACCGCCAAAAATTTGCCAAAAATTTGGTTGATTCTTATATCGCCTCAAAAGACGAGAAATGTTTTCGACGCGGAATTCGTATGCTGTCTGAAAGATAGGGAAAAGTCGTAGCTACCGATGGACACTACTTAGAATAAAATACATTGTACCAATTTTTCTGAATAGAGGAGCTTAAAAAATCCTCAAACTTGTTAACATACCTCTATCTAATATATAAAATTCTTCTGTCACGGGGTACGTAATCGAACTCCTCCGAAACGGCTCGACCGATTTTCATGAAATTTTGTATGTATATTTTGTAGGTATGAGAATAGGTCGTAAAGTATATTTCAACCTCCTACTAACAGTGGGCGTGGCACCTCCCATACAACCCAAATTTGCGATATCGAATATCTTTGGAGTTATAAGCCGCTTAGCCTCGGAATTCGGTATTCGACAATTTACACGTGCCGCTTCGCAGATAAAATTTTGTGAGAGTTGGACAAGGGGGCGTGGCACCTCCCATACAACCCAAATTTGCGATATCGAATAGCTTTGGAGTTATAGGCCGCACATCCTTGGAATTCGAAATTCGACCACAATTTACACGTGGCGTTTTACTGATAAAATTTTATGGGAGTTGGACAAAGGGGCGTGGCACCTCTTATACAACCCAAATTTGCGATATCGAATAGCTTTTGAGTCAATCAAACAAAGCAAACAAAGCCTCGGAATTCAGCATTCGAACTCAATTTACACATGCAGTTTTACTGATAACTTTGTATGGCGTTGGACAAGGGGGCGTGTCACCTCCCATGCAACCAAAATTTGAGAAATTCTACAGCTTTTGAGTTATAGGTCGCACAGCCATGGAATTGAGTATTCGACCACAATTTACACATACAATTTCACTGATAACATTTTATTCGCGTTTGGCAACGGGGCCGCGGCAGCAACGCGCCGGGTTTAAGCTATCTATATATATAAAATGGAATGTGTGTTTGTTTATTTGTTTGTTTGTACCTTATAGGAGACCAAACCTCTGGACCGATCTTCCTGAAAATTTCACAGCATTTAACTGGGACTCTGGCATGATTAATAGGGTACTTTTTCGACCGCGCCCACTTTTACGCCCACTTTTTTAATTCAGATACTTACTTATACCACTAACAATGTTTGCTATACAAAATACTTTTTTTGTAATATGTATTTACCTAAAGTTTTATATAGTTTTTATCTACAGGTAAGGTAGCCATAGATTTTTTATTACCAAATCCCCCTTTTTCGCCCCATTTTACTTTAATTATAATAAATCTGCTTTCAATCTATATATATAAAAATGAATGTCTGTCTGTTTGTTTGTTTGTTTGTGCTTTATAGGAGACCAAACCCTTGGACCGATCTTCCTGAAACTTTCACAGCATTTTACTATGAATCTGGAAAAAATAAAAGGCTATATGAAGTTTTTATTTGACAAAGGGGCGTGGCACTGCCCATATAACCTAAAATTTTAAATCGCCATATTTTGGGCATTTTTTGACCTACGTTGATGCTATTTGGTACATATGGTATTGGCATAGTTAGAAATACGTACTAGGAGAAAAGTGGGTGGGACCACGCCCCTTTTTTGGAAAATTAAAAATCGCAATATAGTCATCATTAAATTTTCACAATAGGATATTCTTACGAAATAATAAATTCTTGACTACAACTATATAAAGTTGTGAGTGGACGAAGGGGCGTGGCCTCGCCCATATAACCCAAATTTTAAAATCGTCATATCTTGGGCATTTTTTGACCAACGGCGGCAGTATTTGCTATATATGGTATTAGCATGAATAGAAATACGTACCAAAAGAAAAGTGGGCGGAGCACGCCCCTTTGTTTGCGATATATTGGAGGCTGGACCTGATAACCGATCTTAAATTTTCACAGCGTTCAGCTTTGACTCAGGAATACTTATTACATGATAATATTTTTCGACCATGCACACTTCTGCACCTACTTTTTTACTACGTTTATTAACGGCTATACCACAAATCATGTCATTAAAATCATTAAAATACATATTAATTAAAATAGTGGGGTAGCTCAATTCTCTTTCTTCTACCACTGTCTTCAAAACAGCTGATTTTATAATACGTGTTAATTAAAATAGAGAGTGGGGTAACCCCATTCTCATTCTCCCACAACAGACTGCGAAACAGCTGATTGTGTAATTGCTGCTTTTTGATTGGTCTAAAAATAAAAAGGGGGAGCATGAAGCAAATTACATGCGATTCAGCGCTGAATTCTTATTGGTTTACAACAAAAAAAGAGGCGAAGCATTGCAATAATTAAATTAAATAAATAAATTTTTGTAAATATATAAATACTTTTAATTTTATTTTAAACGAGGGGGTAGCGAAGCACACCGGGTTCAGCTAGTATTTATATATATTTTTTCTATATTTTCTATATTATTCCAAAACTACGGATGTTACTATCATGTACTACGCCTCCTTATGGGCGTTACAAATGCGGTTACAGCGTTAAGAAACCACTTAACCACACATAATAAACCACCCACGAGTAAGCGTGGGATGGGGTATACAAATTTGTATCCAAATGTATTAAAATCTAAATATGCGTAAGAACTGTTTGTAATTTTTTCGAAAAATCGATTTATTGATCTCTGGTTTAGTACTGCATACATACCGATTTCTTCACGCATTTATTATTGAAGAACGGTGTTACAATATCGTAAATTAATTTTATTTTTATCACTTCCGAAAAATATTTTTCATTGCATTTTATTTTTCAAGGTAATGAAGGCTCTTTGCTACAGCGCTAAACTGGTGGCTGGCTATCATGCATCACGTAATCCAGACTTATCCAAACGGTATGCTATATTTAGTTCGCGCCTTTCTGGAGCACGTTCCACGCTGCGTCTCATCGATGACATTCCAATGATTCAATATGCCATGGAATATGGTCTTGGCGAAAAGGTTAACTAATAAACACGCCATACATATTTGTATTTACACTAAATATTGTTTTTTTTCCTTTAGGAACCCGATCGCATGATGGCAGTTTTGGGCGTTACTGCAAATGTTGTCGATTTACTTTACTATCCCATTGAAAAAATATGTTGGCTATCTGAGCACCAAATTGTCGATGTAAAAAATAGCGAAAAGTGGGATGGCCTTAATTCAATGTTTTGGGTTTTGTCAGTTTACTTGAATTTAATGAGGTAAGATTTGAATGCTTAATTAATTAATTTAATGCTTTCTCGATACAAAATATTTTTAGTTTTATTTTATTTTATTTTATTTTATTTTATTTTATTTTATTTTATTTTATTTTATTTTATTTTATTTTATTTTATTTTATTTTATTTTATTTTATTTTATTTTATTTTATTTTATTTTATTTTATTTTATTTTATTTTATTTTATTTTATTTTATTTTATTTTATTTTATTTTATTTTATTTTATTTTATTTTATTTTATTTTATTTTATTTTATTTTATTTTATTTTATTTTATTTTATTTTATTTTATTTTATTTTATTTTATTTTATTTTACTTTACTTTACTTTACTTTACTTTACTTTACTTTACTTTACTTTACTTTACTTTACTTTACTTTACTTTACTTTACTTTACTTTACTTTACTTTACTTTACTTTACTTTACTTTACTTTACTTTACTTTACTTTACTTTACTTTACTTTACTTTACTTTACTTTACTTTACTTTACTTTA